>JASAND010032067.1:0-158197 GCA_030248195.1 Trissonchulus latispiculum | reverse complement strand
GTGCCAGTAGTTTTATAACATCGATATTTTTTATATTTAACTATATAGTTTTATATACATAGATGCTTGTAAAATGGTCATTACGTCTAGTAAATGATGTCTGTCTGTTGTTATTTACGATCGCGATGGAATTCTGAGCATTTTTAATAACTAACCTATCGTTTGTTATTGAAATTGTCGTTTTTACGATTGCAACATTGAAAGAAAGTTTTCTTCACTCATTAACTGGACTATGTATATACCAAAGCGCTGTTTTATTGGATCCAGAAAAATCTTATTGCGTTGATTTCTAACTCGGATCAAATCTTGGATGGCTAATCAGTGATAGGTTGAATATTTTATTTTCTTCTCTATTCATTGGATTTAATTTATGCCAACCATAAACATTACAAAAATGTGAAACTGATGACTTAGACAAATTTAAGTCAGTTTCATCACTGACGGAATAGTTTTACACAGAAAGAACTTTGAGAAACCTATTATGCATGTTTTCTTCTAGGTATAAGGTGTCCAATATGCTTTGGTTTGCAACTAATTTAATTGAGCAAAGTAGCCTTTCGGCGGGCAAAGTAGCCCCATGTTGGGGTAATTGCCCACCGGGGTTAAATATTAATGTTCAAATTTTATCGATCGAGAGATAGGCTCTACAAGATAGCCAGATTTAAGGTTTAATTGGAGTATAATTTACTATAGTTTGTTAAGGGGGGGGGGGTGGTTTAGCTGAATTTCAAATAGCTAAAATTCGGCATTTTTCGAAATTTTGTAACTGTCGTACTAAATAACTCCAGGGGCATCCGTACTAAGGGTTACTTACACGAAATTTGCTGCAGCAGAAATAGAACGCTTGCTGTACAGTGCAAAAAAATTTATTCTATTACGATATGGGGCGAGCGGTCAGCAGAATTTTCGCTGCATTCTTCGAAGCAGGGCAGTTACTCCGAAGGCAAAGTAGCCCCGGTTGACGGTAATAAATGGCTCTATTTAATTGCCACCAGTTATGTGAAAATTCTTGGCTAGCCTCTCGAAATTTTTTTCGGTCATTACTGTGCATATGTATAATACGCTGTATATACAGTGCGAGACGTATGCAGGTGTCGAGAAAATTCCAAGAAAAATATTGGGGAAGTTTGGGAAAATATCCGGAAAACATCGGAAAAATATCCGGAAAATCACAGAAAAATTTCCGAAAAATATCGTGAAAATATTGGGAAAATGTCTGGAAAAAATCGGAAAAATGTCTGGAAAATATCGGAAAAAAGATCAAAAAAATATCGGAAAAAAATCGGAATAATGGAAAAGTTTTTCCGGTTTTTTTCCAACAAAAGTTTTCCTGTGGCCCCCTCTGGAGACCCCCCAACCCCCCCCCAGGACCCCCCAAAAAATTTTTGAATTTTTATGTCAAAAATAGCATTTTCAGCCGTTTGTAATACTAATAAACATCGAATCATGAAGTAATTTTTACATTAGACAGTGGTTTTAAACTCTAAAACTTGATTGTCCAGGTGTTTCTAAGTTCAAAAGAAGGCGAATATTCAATAAAAAGTCCATAAAACTATTAAAAACTTGTATTTCTCGTAATAATAAGCACATTGCCAAAATTTGGGACTTTTTGAAAATTTTTTTGTGTGATTTACCCTAAAAATACCCTATTTGGCTAATGTTCGGGCCGTCGGCGCGACTTTCCCCCCCCAGTTGGGGGGAGGGGGGGAGGCCCCCAAAAAATTTCGGGGGGGGGGGTTGAAAAATGTTGGGGGGGCTACCCCCCCCCACCTTACACCTATGGGCATAAGTGTGGCTGACGAAAAAAATTAGCTAGGGGGTTTAACAAAAAAAGGGTTGGAGGGAGGGCGGGGTTGTGAAAAGCGTGGGTTTGGGCGGAGGGGTAAGAAAAATTTTTAGGGGGGGGGCAGGTTGGGGTTGTCGAAAAATTTCGGAAAAGTCAGTTTATCGTTAAAAATTCTAAATTTTCTTTATTTACAGCTATTTTTAATGATTTTTAGCTTAATTCAGAGAATTCTAGCAATTTTTTCTTAATTTTTGGAATTTTTTGTAAAAATTTCGAATTTTCAGCTAAAAATTTACAAAAATTTAGTTAGGGAATTGAAAATTTTTAGGGGGGAGGGGTATGAAAAAACGATTTGGGGGAAGTGGTAGGAACAATTTTTAGAGGAGGGGGGGTTGGCGAAACATTGCGGCAAATGTCCGTTTTTTGTTAAAAAATGCTAAATTTTCTTTATTTACAGCTATTTTTAACGATTTTCAGCTTAATTAACGGAATTGTAGCAATTTTTTGGTAATTTTTGTTTTTTTTTGTAAAAATTCGAATTTTTTAGCTAAAAATTTTTAAAAATTTAGGTAGCTGTTTGAAAATTTTTAGGGGGGAGGTATCTGGGAAAATCTTGAAAGAAGGAATAAGGGGTAGAAGGAAACCCCCCCCCCCAAACACACCTATGGGAGGCGAGGGGGATGGTAAGGATACAGACCCATGTCAAGTTAGCGCATTTTGCAAACTTCAACTACGCACACAAAGATTGCTATATTTGGTCTCCGCTTGCTGCGTAGTGTCACGTGGTGAACCTTATTCCTTGCGTAGTCCTTGCCATTTCCTTATATTTGAGAAAATAGAAACCTGTCAATCAAACGTCCGGCATATTGAAGTGTAAAACATAGGAAAACGCCGGAAAACTTGACATTACATTTCTCTTGATAAATAAGACTACGCTAGAAACTAAAAGCTCTAGGCAAAACTACGCTGTAGCGTAGCGCGGAAAATATGCATCTTGCTAATCGTACTGAAAAAGTTTCCGTTAAGTTTACTGAGCCAGAATACAGTAACCCCTTCCCCCTCCCCTCAGCCTACTTGTTTTTCAATGTTAAAAATCGATTGTGAGGTCATTGTAAATTTTACAATAATTTTACTTGGGAACCCCTCCCCCCAAATGGAAAAGTGCCGACCCCACCCTCGAAATTTTCGAAGCAGACCCCACCCCCAAATGGCCAAATGCCAGACCCCACCCACCCAAATTTGCCAGACCCCACCCTCAAAATTTTGAAAATTTTGCCTCAAAATTACTAAAAATTGGAAATTTTTTGGAAAAATTCGAAATTTTTGCAAAAAAACCAATTTGTTCCGAAAAAATGAGCAAAAATGATGAAATGTTTTTGATTTTTAGTTGGAAATAACGTTTTTTTATCAAATTTGGGAATTTTTGCTAAATCTTTGACCAAAAAATTTTTTACTCCCCACCCCCCCCCAAATTCGATTTTTCCAGACCCCACCCCACCTCAAAACGGCTGACCCCACCCACCGTAATTTCGGTTACCCCCATAGGTGTAAGGTGGGGGGGGGGGTTGGGGGGGGGGTAGCCCCCCCCAAGCCTTTTTTCAACCCTCCCCCAAAACGTTTTCAACCCTCCAACTGGGGGGGGGGTAGTCGCGCCGAAGGCGCGAAAAATGGCCAAAAATTGGTTATTTTTTGGGTAAATTTTGCAAAAATTTTCAAAAATGTCCAAATTTTTGGCTTAAACTGTTTATTATTATGAGAAATACACGTTTTTAACTGTATTATGGATCTTATGACTCAATATTGTCTTTATTTTGGACTTGGAAACATGTTGGCAATCAAGTTTTTGAGGTTAAAACCACTGTCTAATGTTAAAATTACTTTATGGTTAGATGTTTTTTATCATTAGCAACGATTTTTGGCATAAAAAATGAAAAATTTTTTGGGGGAGGGTTGGGGGGGGGTCCTGGGGGGGGTTGGGGGGGGGGGGTCGCCAGAGGGGGCCCCCCCCCACAAAATGTTTAGGGGGGTGTCTCCCCCACCCCAAATCTCCGTTACACCTATGGTTACCCCCTCCACCAACGATTTCTCAAGGTACACGTATGGGGGGGGGGGGAGGGCGAGGAGGGGAGAGGAGGGGGGAAGGTGGCGGGGCCATGTATAATTTTAGCCGACCCCCCGCCGCAACACAATTTTTTACCCCTCCCCCAAATCGTCTTTTCGCGCTCCCCCCCCATTTTATTGTCAAACGCCCTAGCAATTTGTTTTTCTGAACGCCACCTTTACTTTTTTCGCCAGCCACACGTATGGTTTACCGTCACACTGTTCAGGCGCTGCTAGTTACCAGGTTGGACTGCCAAAAGTGCCACGCAACCTTAAAAACAACATATATAAGGGTTTTCGAGGTTGCTGAG
The DNA here is from genome assembly GCA_030248195.1 of Trissonchulus latispiculum. NCBI lineage: Eukaryota > Metazoa > Nematoda > Enoplea > Enoplida > Ironidae > Trissonchulus > Trissonchulus latispiculum. The sequence continues at coordinate 154,000 of JASAND010032067.1, read as the reverse complement.
CTCGCATTTGATATTAATCCTGTCTCACAGGCTGTAATGTCGAGATGTGTGGTTATGAACATCATAGTGTCCCTAGAAATTTGGGTTTCGGGGCGCGGACGGTAAATCTTGGCCGACCTCCGAAATATGATGGCGGTACCCCCCAACTCCCCCCCCCCCAGAATTCGGACGTCAGAAATTTCGAAAAATGGCCAAAAATGCAAAATTTTCTATAATTTAGCCCTTTTTTCAACAAAATAAGGCTTGTTCTTAACGTTTTAGGTGTTTTTGCACCGGTTTAAAGCGATTTTATGTAAAAATTTTATAAAATTTTTTCAAAAAATGACCATTTTTCGACCAAATTTAGCTAACTTTTTGGGTCCAAAAATAGTTGAGAGGGGTTTGGGGGCGGGGGGGGGCCAAAAGTTGAGGGAGGGTAAGTCAAAAAATCTGGGGGGGGGGGGCTAATTTTGGTCAAAAATTTTGGAGGATACCCTCCAACCCCCCCAAGGAAAGTATGGTGGATGTCATTGGAACAATTTGAGTCTGTCTAACGATACAACCTAGAGAAGTGCAAATAGGCTTAAAAGAAAGTTCTAAGTACGCCCTACGATGGTATATAAAGTTCTGAGAAACCCTTTATAATAAAAAAGTTCCAGCGATAATCCGAACACATGGGGTTCCCCCCCCCAATGGCTATATGGTAGTTTTGGGTTTTTTAGCCTATTTTATTCCCCCCACTTTGTGACTTCCCGCCGACCGCCAATAGGTGGGGGCCCTTCCACCCCAACTTTTTTGCCTAAAGTAAACTCACGGTACTATGCTCCTACATATGTAGATGTGTTTGGGGGCGCATGGAGGGGGGGGGGCGCTCCGTCTAGACAAATGGGAAAGTGGCAATCCTATCCTCGAAATTTTGATGGAAGATCCCACGCAGAAATAGCGAAATCCCAGACCGCACGCACCCAAATTTGCCACAAACCACCGTGAAAATTTTAAAATTTTTGGCTCAAAATTCAAAAAAATAAAACAGAAAAGTTTTGCAAAACTGGAAAATTTTTGGAAATTTTTTGATCAAATGAGCCAAAGAAAACAAATATTGTTGCTTTTTAGTGTGAAATAGTGGCTTTTTAGCAAATTTGCTAATGTTTTTCATTTTTTACCAAAAATCCCCCCAAATGTGGTTTTTCTCCATCCCAACCCCACGTCCAAACGGCAGACCCCACCCACCTTAATTTCGGGTACGCCGTCCTGCAGGTCTGGTAGTATCCCATGTGGTATTTAAGAATCGCTAATTTTTTACGCCGCAGGTGTGCTTATAGCTATAGTGCTTGACAGATTTAAATTTTTGCAATCATGGCTCATATTAACTTTTTCATTTCATGCCAAGGTGAATTTTTTGTTGGTTCATAAACTTTACACTATTTTTATATTTTTATAGTTTTTATGGTCTAAACTTTTTAGTTTCCAAACTTTTAAATTGTGAGTTTTTGAAGTGTTTTGATTGTACTATTATGGGTCCGTCAATTTTAAACTGGCAGCAAAATGGACGCATCTACTTAGAAATCGTATTCGTGCTTGCGTTTTTTAATGAGATTGAGCCGTACGCTAGTTTTCAGCACTGCACATTCTAAATACACTGCGCTTTGCGAAGTTGAGTTTTTAAATAGAATGCGCAGCTGTTAGGACTAATATTGTCAAGTCCTCAATAGAAATAGCAGCTGCTTACATCAAGCTTATATATAGCTTATATAGCTTTTATAGCTTATATAGCTTATAATATATGACCAAAGTACGAATTCTACTTAAAAATGCTAGACAAATTTTTAGAAGATGCGATTTGTAAACGATTGCGCACTTGTGTTTATTGGTTTTTAGTGAGAACAGTGGTACAGAACAAAATTGCAATGGTTAATTCTAATTAGAATAAAAAGGGCAATTGCGAAGTCTTGTTAGAATTAGTCCATTCTGCTGCCAGTTTAAGATTGACGGACCCATTATACGGGAGCGCGAGAGCGCTCGCCTGAAATATGGGTGTATAAGGCTCAGTGCGGCCGTTAGACACCCGTTCGAGCTTCGTGTCAGCTAAATACTCAGCGAAACTGGACAATTTTGATATCGTTGGAATCTACACGACGAGTACTACAAGTCGCAACAAAGTTTTGCTCTAAATTTCCAATTTTGAAAATTTTCGCTTCGGGGCAAATTAGATTCATTTGTTTTGGTTCCGTATAAGTCACGCTTGGAAAAATACAATTTTCTGTCGCAGTGTTGCAACGATCTGGGCATTTTCAGCAGGTGAAGTTTGGTTTTTCTGAACGTATATATCCCGAAAGTGAAGCTTTTTGATAATTTTTCGCTTTCCGGCCCGGCCGGCCACCTGTACGGCCGGCCAAAAGTGGACTTGGTGCTAAAATGGCCAAAAATGGCTAATTTGTTGTCAAAGCTACAGGACTCTGTACAGCTACAGGACTACAGGACGTGCATAAGGATGTATGGAAAGGTTTATATGTTCTAACGACGGTGTTTATCTGGCCATGATCGTTCTGGCGGTTTGCCCAAAGTTGGTTCCATCAAATAGCCATTTTCGGAAAATTTCTAAGTCGCAACGCCACAGGAAATAGTCAAAAATAGGTATAAATATGCTGTTTTGGGCCATATACTTGCACGCATAAGACGGTTATCGGGGTCGCAGAAAACGATGAGCATAATCGCACCGGTGTGCGGTGCTGCTATCCTGCTGTATTGTAATGCAGCAACCATAGCACGCTGTCTGTAGACTTACTGTAAAGGGCTAAATATATGAAATAAGGTGAAAAGTATGTCTGTAGTAAGGAGGAACTGTAGGTATGTCAGTTAGTGCACTCTGTAGCTTCCACCGTGCTGTATGTGCTGCCCCGAACACAGCACAGTCGATAACAGGTAATTCACTCGTCACTGGTATTTGAAATTCGGCATACAGATTGTTTAGAACATGACAAACTATTATAGATACGTTTTGTATACTTATTACGATGTTACTATGTGATTGCGCTGTAGTGGAGTGCTGCAGAAGTACAGCACGGCCTGTAAGTAACTACAGTTAAGTTGCAATCGCCCGAAATTTTGCACATAAGTCTGGCAGAACATTGCAAATCGTGCCGTATGAGTTTCCTTCAGAGTAAAGGTTACATCTTGTTGCGCTGCACTAGAGTGCTGCTGAAGTACGTTACTTCGCTGATTAAACTCATGGGTGGCTAGATGTGATTCAACTGGTTCATGGTTCAAGCTACTGGAGTTAACTGAAACTCTGAAATTTTGCATGCAAAGTTTATTGGGCATACGAAATGTACTGGTGGCATCAAGGAGATAATATGTGTGTTGGGCCTATGTCTATCCATTATAATCGCCTAAGACCCCACACCACCCCACCACAGAATTCTACAGCCACTTTGAGCATGCAGTTCTATGACAAAAGTTGCTCAGCTCGCTTTGGGATTTCATTTGGTACCAAATTTGACCACTTTTGAAAACTTTCATTTTTGACCGAAAATCGCCTAAGTCCCCACGCAGGGTATTTTTTACAGGGGGGGGGGGGGGCCAGCCCAGCAAGATGGGTGGGTCAGACGGTAAAACTGACTGCGGGAATCGATTCTCCGTGCCAGAAAACCATTGTATGGAAGATTTGAGCGTTCAAAGTTGAATAGATAGCGAGAAATTTCGATTTTTCATTTTTCGAATTTTCGCCATTTTTGACGGGCCACTGTGGTCGCTAGGGAAGTGATAGAGAAACGCAACCTGGACCGTTAGTTAGTTCAATATATGTAATTTCTGAATATAAAAAGAAATCAGCTCCAGCTCGTACCGTTCGACCTGAGCGAGGACTACAAAAATGGTCACTTTTCGCTATGAGCCGACTTTGCGGCGCCGCTGCGGCGCTGTGGCGCAGCTGTGGTGAAAAAAAGTTGTGATTCTTAAATTCTTTAGAGGGTACTTTAGGTTTAGAGGGTTCTTTCATAGCCCTTTAGGTTGGCCGACCGCTGCTGATCACGTGAAAGCGGCGAACATTATGTACAATACAACCATCAAATAGGAGAAACCGGAAAAAAACATCGCCGCAATAACCGGTCCGGGGCGCAACTTTTTAACGGTAAGTGATACGGGGCTGAAACTTCAGAGACTTTCTAAACTCGATGTACTCTACAATTTGCGCATGAAATCTGTGCAGGATCTGCGCAGGATTTTGCGCAACTTCTGCGCAGCTTATTTTACACTGTCTCCAGCCACTTTTCACACATATTATAGGGGTCGCTGCCGCGACCCCTATGATATTGAACTAAGTAAATAGTTAAGTCTCGTGTCTCGGTACACCCGTTTCTCAATTACTTTCCATGCCACCACAGTGGCTAGTCAAAAATGATAAAATATGAAAAATGAAAAATCGAAATTTCTCTTTGTATATTCAACTTAAAAAGTTCAATTCTTTCATACAAAGATTTTCTTTTGCATAGCCTGACCAAATTTGTCCATAGCGGTCTTCTGATGCGGCCAGCTCATTCCCGGAGTCCGTTTTGGTGTTCGACTCACGGAGTTTGCTGAACTAGCTCCACTTTGCCGTTTGAAGGGTAAATTGAGTACAGTGTTTAGTGGTCAGGAATAAAATTTTTCAAAAGTGGTTAAATTTGGTACCAAATGTAAGCCCTAAGTGAGCTAAGCTAGTTTTGTCATAGAATTGTATGGTCAAAGTGGCTGTAGAGTGCTGTGGTGGGGTAGGGTGGGGACTTAGCCGATTTTGCGTCAAAAATTAAAATTTCCAAAAATGGTCACATTTCGTACCAAATGAAACCCCGCATCTAACCGAACAACTTCTGTCATAGAAGTGTGTACCTAAAGTGGCTGTAAATGGCTGTGGTGGGGTGGGGTGGGGACTTAGATGTTTTTGGGTAAAAAATTAAAATTTTTAAAAGTGGTCAAATTTGGTATCAAATGAAAGCCTACATCAAACAGAGCAACTTTTGTGATACAAGTGCGTACCTAAAGTGGTTGTAGAAGCCTGTGCTGGCGTGGGGTGAGGACTTACGCTGGCGATTCTGGGTCAAAAATTAAAATTTTCAAAACTTGTGAAATTTGTTACCAAACGACAGTGCGCACTGAAGTGAGCAACTTTTAACATAAAAGTGCGTACCGAAACTGGGTGTACAAGGCTGTGGTGGGATGAGGTGGCGAGTTATTCGAGTTTGAGCCACAAATTAAAATTTTCAAAAGTGGTCAAATTTGGAACTAAATGAGAGTCCGCATGAAACTGAGCAACTTTTCTCATAAAACTGCGTATTTAAAGTGGCTGTAGAGGGCTGTGGTGGGCTGGGGTGGGGACTTAAGGGATGTTGGCTGGAAAATTAAAATTTTGAAAATTGGTTAAATTTGGTACCAAATGACAGGCCGCATCAAACTGAGCTACTTTTGTCAAAGAAGTGTGAACGTAAACTGGCTGTAGATGACTGTGGTGAGGTGGGGTGGGGACTTCTTCGATTTTGGGTCAAAAATTAAAATTTTGAAAAGTGGTAACATTTGGTACCAAATGAAAGCCCGCATCGAACTGAGCAATTTTTGTGATAGAACTATGTACCTAAAATGGGTGTTTACACTGTGTGGTACTTTTGGATCTGCATAAAATTTGCGCATTTGTTTTAAAATGAGTATGTTTAATTTCGAATGCGTAAAATTACAAAAATTGTTTCTCTACGTTATAAAGGTATAAACGCTTTTAGCTGGGATTTACTGCGTTTTTAATAGTTTTTAACAAGTTTAAGCGGATTGGCAGCATTTACGTCCCACGCTTGTCCAACTGCGGTGTCAGCTCAAAGTTGATCCCGCCAAATTGGTATGGTCGAAAAATTTCTTAGTCCCAACTGCGCAGAAGATATTCAAAAAAACGCCTAATCATCCTGTTTCGGTCTATATAGTGCGACACATAAAGGTTTTGTAGCCTGCAACAAGCGAAGCTGCTATTTACTGGTTCGCTGTTAACACAGTCGTTGTAGCATTTATAACCTACTTGCGTCAGATTAGGGTATTGAAATCGTGACCTGTATTATGTTATAAAGTTTTCCCGCACACATTTTATGTTTCATGGTCCGTCATAGCATTTTTATATTGGAAGCTTTATTTGTTTTTAGTTTACCATGTGCAATGCCAACATAATTGGAAGCGATTCTATGAATGAAAGCAAATTAGAGTATAGTTTTACATATTAACTTTATAAATTGCTATATTGAAATGTTTGTTATCCTGCAGATAAATGTTTTCATTGCATTTTAAAGTGTTGCTAATATTTCATTTACACGTCGATATAGTTTTCATTGTCTCGTGCAATTATTATACGTTGGATTGTAAACTAGATCGACTGCTTGCTAAACTTCTCCTGAGTGTGTTTCAATAATGATGATGTTAATCTGTTTTTTGTGTGGTTTTATTTTATGATATTATTAGTTTACATTTATATCTATATTACGTGTGCACAATTATTAGGTTTGGTATATTTATATATGTATCTTCGTTTATACTTACAAGTAAAATGTTTATCTTGTATTACAAAGATATTAGTAGTATCTATTTGTCTTAGTAGGTTTCAGTATAGCTGTTAAATAACAGCATAGTAAAAGTTAGTATATGTATTTAATATTTGTAAATATAGAACTCTGAGTCGGTGGATTATTTCAAAGATCAGGCGTTTGGTTATTTAGGAATACACAACAGCTGACTCCACTTATACAGCAAAATTACAAGTCACAAATTTTAGCAAAAAATAGATATGCTGCAGTTCTAAAGTCTGAACAAAAAATGTAGGGAGGGAAATTGTTTTGTTTGTACTAAATTACCTGTGCATTTTTGCTGCGGTAATGTGATCTATGTGGTTTTTAAAAATTTGAAAATTGGTTTTTTGCGAAAAATACCACTTTTTGACCCAAAATTTATATAACGCGAATCCAGCAAAAGTGGGTAAAAATAACATTATCATAAAGTTTAATCTGAGCTGAATCCAAGGATATAAAGGTTTCGTGGCTACAACGTATATTGCAGCCGGAACTAATTTTTATACAATTTAGCTTTTTAGCCTGTTTTTGGCTAGTTTACACTATTTGCGGCAAATCAATGCACAATATAGCACAACTTGTCAGAAATCACCTGAAATAGGAAATTGTTTAAAAATTCGTTGCTGGGGGAATTTAAGCCGTAGCAACAAAAACTTTATATCGTTGAATTCAGCTCAGATTAGACTTTATGATAATGTTATTTTTACCCAGTTTTGCTGGATTTACATTGTTGAAATTTTGGGTCAAAAAGTGGTATTTTTCGAAAAAATAGATTTTCAAATTTTGAAGAACCACATATATGACATGAAAGGTAACAGTGCCAGCGACGCGACATCATCGTCCCACTCTAAAGCGCTGTTGACACTGCGATAGGGTTAACGTTTAAGGTTTAGGGTTTAAGGTTTAAGCAGGTAGGTGGGAAGTTATAACGAATGTCTGAGTATTACATGATTTTTATATCAGCCAGTGTGCACTCAAATCTCCACCGATTTTAAAATCTTGTAGTTCTGTTTATAGCTAACAGATTCTAGTATGCGTATATTAAAAATCATTAATTAAACCGGTCATATATAATTCACTGCAACTTTAAACCTAAATATAGAGTTAAAATGTTTTTAACTCGTTTTGTTTAAACTTTAAACTTTAAATATTATACCTTAAACCTTCCAGTGTGAACCCTTTGGCATAAATTAACTAGTTTAACTTTAAAGCTTTAATCTTAAACCATCAACCTTAAACTTTAAAGCTTGCGCAGTATGAACCGGGCTTAATATGCCATGTATTGGAAGCACTCACAATGAGGTGCGTCGTCGGTCTTGAGAACAATCACAATATTTACTGTTATTTGTGCAGCTTAGCGAGGATTATGTAGGCGATTGGTGCTGATAAGGAAAAGTAATTTTGTAAAGGAAAAACAAAGCGCTGTTTAATCGAGTGTGGGCACACTGGGGCTTTGGGGGCCAGTGGTCGGGACCATGTAAAAGCGCCCGGTATTCGGCCTGGTGTACGCTGTTATCTGTAGCTGTAATTTGATTGTCTGACTTGATTGTTCGACCTGAGTGGTGGTTAGATGCCACTTGTGGCGAGTCGTTTCGCTTCACTCGTTAAAGCGAAAACCATACAAAAAACTACTTGGTTAAGAACAGTGGTATACAATTTTTTCATGATTGAATTTATATCTTATAGAAATAGAAATCATGGGGGTGCTCGGAGAGCCCCCCATAATATGAGCTATAAAGGCACTTTGCGGATTTTGAAAAGTGCTAATTAGGCATAACTAATTAACAGGAAGGAATTAGGAGCTAATATTTACATTTTTGAAATCTCCAGGTCAAGAGCTTTCGAATGATACCAAACTTGCCCGGAAAAAATGAACTTTGAAAAAATCGACTTTCTCTTACGGGTTTGAAAGTGGGGTTTGTTCCTCTGTATTCAGCATAATTTTTGTCAATTTTGTTTTAACTCGATTTTTCAAACGGCCCATAGCAAAAATTTTTCTATACTATTTTTTGAATATCTAGGCAATGGTACTTAGCAAGTTTATGTTTTTTTCCGAATTTCGATCTGGTTCGATTTTTATAGATGGTCAAAAATGGAAAAAATAGCGTTTTTGGACACCTTCAAGCTGAAAAATTTCTAAGTCCGAAAATTTGAAAATAGTCTAAAAACGGGCAAAAACAGCGTTTTTCGGCCTTGGGGTGGTACCCATATATAGTAAATCGGGGTCGCTGAACACGATGAGCATAGTGTCGACACCGTATCTCGCCTGGCTCAACTGGTTCAAAGTTGAACCAGTTCCTGGTTCAAACTACTGGAGATAGCTAGAAGGCTGAAATTTTGCATACAAAGGTTATTGGGCATGGGGAATTCACTGGTGGTGTTACTTTGGTGATCCGACCCATGGCTGGCCAGATCTGGTTCAACTGGTTCAAGATTGAACCAGTTCCTGGTTCAAGCTACTGGAGATAGTTGGAAGGCTGAAATTTTGCATACAAAGGTTATTGGGCATGGGGAATTTACTGGTGGTGTTACTTTGGTGATCCGACCCATGGCTGGCCAGATCTGGTTCAACTGGTTCAAAGTTGAACCAGTTCCTGGTTCAAGCTACTGGAGATAGCTAGAAGGTTGAAATTTTGCATACAAAGGTTATTGGGCATGGGGAATTCACTGGTGGTGTTAGTTAGGTGATCCGACCCATGGCTGGCCAGATCTGGTTCAACTGGTTCAAAATTGAACCAGTTCCTGGTTCAAGCTACTGGAGATAGTTGCAAGGCTGATATTTTGCATACAAAAGTTATTGCGCATGGGGAATTCACTGGTGCTGTTACTTTGGTGATCCGACCCATGGCTGGCCAGATCTGGTTCAACTGGTTCAAAGTTGAACCAGTTCCTGGTTCAAGCTACTGGAGATAGCTAGAAGGCTGAAATTTTGCATACAAAGGTTATTGGGCAAGGGGAATTCACTGGTGGGGTAACTTTGGTGATTTGACCCATGGCTGGCCAGATATGGTTCAACTGGTTCAAAGCTGAACCGGTTCCTGGTTCAAGCTACTGGAGATAGCTGAAAGGCTGAAATTTTGCATGCAAAGATTATTGGGCATTGGTAATTCACTGGTGGGATTTGTGATTGCTGCTGCCACAGTTATGGCAGCGTTCCCAAAAACTAGACGGAGGACAAGTAGGAAAAATGCTCCTTGCAGTCGCATGAAAAAGTTAATATGAGCTATGATGATCAACATTTAAATGTGTCAAGGACAAGATTTAAAATGTTTAGTATGAGCCAACATCTAAATAAGTAGAGGACAAGATGTAAACGGCTAATATGAGCCGCTACGTTTCTCTTGGGCTCATATTGACGCGACTAAAATGGCAAACATATATACAGTTTACGGTTGGCATATAAGCATCAGTGTTTATAAACGATTTGATTGGCTTGAGAATATTCAATTAATGTGATGATTAATGACGATGATAACTTCAAATGTGATTTCTCAAGATTTCACAATTTCTTCATTAGATTGGACTTCGGTTTCATTTTGTTGACTTATACGGTGGCCTTAAATGTGTACTTGGATGTAGCGGTGGAGAAGAAAACATTTACGTACAGCTTTGCAAAATTAATGTTTATGCGTCGTTATTCATGCAAGCCATTTTAGTGTTGGATTAAAAGTAAGCAAAAGCTAAATGAGCGTCAATATGAGCCCAAGAGAAACGTAGCGGCTCATATTAGCCGTTTACATCTTGTCCTCTACTTATTTAGATGTTGGCTCATATTAAACATTTTAAATCTTGTCCTTGACACATTTAAATGTTGACCATCATAGCTCATATTAACTTTTTCATGCGACTGCAAGGAGCATTTTTCCTACTTGTTAATTATTTTTGGTTGTTGATGGAAATATTTTGGATGTTGATGGAAATATATTTTGGAAAAACTTTTATTTCATTTGCAATTTATACAGAGCAAGTTGCATTGCGACAGTTTAACATGTGACAGCAAAGATTCTGTTGTAGACAATAAATTAATAGTATTTGAAAGCTAGAGTAAGTACGTACTTTCCCCAAAAAAAATACCTACGTTTAGGTACCTACGATTAAGAGAAATAGCTACTGAATTGCATTTGAAGTCTCAAAATGTTATTTCAGAAGAATTGTACTACAAGAATAATGGAAATGAAAGAACAACAAAGAATGCAGTAATAATAGAATTAGCTTCAATAAACATAGATGTAACAACATGGAAATAGAATTGACACGAAGAAATGCCAAATTGAAATCATGATGGACTCTTATTTATTGGAAAGCAATGCGTTGATGCAAATATTAAAATTGTACCTACCTTCTTGTACTGTGCTTTTTGAAAGATGGAGCAAGCGTTCAGCTTTAAACTGGTTTTTTAATCTATGGAAAAATATTTCAATTATGTGCTTTTTAAAGGTTACACTGAAATTATGTTATAGGCACATAAAATGTGTTCATGAATTTGGCTTATCGTTCATGAAATTTTTGACAAATATTTTAGATATTGAATTAATCGAGATGAATAATTACTCGCATTATATTGCTGATCCTGTCGTAGTCTCAGTATGGAGAGCTGCTTGTTTGTTTCCAGGAGAAATGTTTACTGCGGAACAAATTTTGCATTTTCTTCCACCTTGTTATGGATTGTTTTCTGTTATGGCTGTATGTTTATGTCTGATTTTAATATTTTTTGAGTATACTAATATAATTATTTTTTAGATTTACCACAATGTCAGAAGGGATTAAATAAGAAGTACAGGAATGAGTTTAGTAGATGATAAATGCAAATGGTTGTTTAGAAAATAGTGGTGAAGGGAAGGGGGTGGATTTTTTTCGTTTGTGTAAAAGCTAGCATTATCCGTCACGACAAAGGTTTTAATGGTGGATTTGTCCTGGGCGTTCCCTTTAGGTGTTGTAATTCCTAAATAGAGTTAGAAACCTAACAGTATATAAGGGCTATACTTATTAAATTATTTGAAGCCTGAATTTTCATTCTTTGATGAACGCGTGCATCAATATTATATAATATACGTTTCTATGGAAAAATAGTTAGCCAGCGGTTTGCATCAGTATTTTTGAGTTAATAGGTGGGTAAAGCACAATTCACTGGTTTATTTTGTAAAAAGTACACGTGTTTTTTTCATATTCAGAAGAAACAAAAAGTAAAGGAAACGTACAAAATTTTTATTATCTTGTACAGGTATGTGTTGCTATAAACAGAGAACATTTCGTTATTATTTTATAGTAGAAACTCGTATAGTTTTCTTATAGCTTTATTGAAACAAACCAAGCCATACGTAGTTAATGGTATTTTAGTGCTGTTGGACTAGTGTCACAGATTCTTTGAAAACATGGCAAATGTTGGTTTTTTATTTAACTGATTTATCAAATTGAAGGCCACAGTCAAAGGGGAATGGAGACGGTGAAAGAAACTATAACTTTATAATTTTTGAATTAACTAAAAATTGGATAATGAAATTTTAATGAGTTTTATACAAAATCGCAATTTTTTGAATGAATTAAGCCGTGAGTCAAGAGCTTTATTTTGAAAGTGCAAAGATTTTATATCTAATAATTAAATTATATTGTTTTTATTGTTTTTAACAAAGAGAATTTTGATATAGTTTTCGTTGTTGTAGATTGGCGAAATCCTGTACGAAGCTCCATTTTTAGATCTAGTTGAGAGCGCGTTTCCGATACTGTTTCGGAAACGGTCACTTGGAAATTTCTCTGGTGTAGTACTAGTTGATTTGGCAATAAGTCCTGAATTGTATTTAGAGCGTCGACTTATACAACAACCAAGTGAAGTATGTTTTGGTAGAAAGCGGGCTACGGCGCAGCTGCTACTGGGCTCGTGAAGCTGGATCATATTTTTATTCTAAAAATATCAAATTTATTTCCAACAGAACGTTGATTATAAGCTTCGTTCAGGTGTCTAAGTTCTGATAAATAGCATTATGTGTTGTATGACAGTGTCTTTTCTTTGTCGGGGATTTACTGGGCTTACGAGGTCAATACCGGTCGTACAGGCCTACAGGGCGTTCAATGAGGCCTCCGCGTGTACAGGGCTTCAATGAGACGTCCCGGCGTGGGCGTCGTCCGTGCCTGGGGCGCGGTGTGGTCAGGCGAACGTCCGAACGTCTAAGTTGAGTAGCGCCGGGGTGGCGTTGGGAATTATTTTGTAGCACAACTCTACTCAGAATAGCCATTGACATTTAATTTGATTGTAGGTGAATCAGCAGTTACCCTTAGCAATTATATATTTACATAGGAGTGAGGTTGGACGCGGTGAATTTGAATTTGGAGATACTTAACAGTGCGTCTAGGATATTCTTCGCTGTGGATTGTTTTTCATTGTTGTTATATTGTTAGGAGAATATACTAATCTTAATACCAATGCTGATAATTGATTATTGCATAAACGTTAATTTTGTAAATAACTAAGTATTGATTCTTAATTTGTCTTTAACCTTTATTTTTAGATAGATGTTTTGAGTGCTATGCTTGAAGATGCCGATTTATTCTGAGATATGGCATTATTGGTAGTTGATTTTTATTAGTGTGTCGTTATATTGATGGAATGTATATATGTAAATACCTAAATATGAGTACTTTAATATGTATATATAATTTTATTTTTGTCACAATTTGTTATACGAATTTTATTACAGTAGTTTTATTGTTGTTTTTTTAATTTTTGTGCATAGTATAAAGTGACTACATATGTTAAATTTTATGTTGCAACGAGCATACATAATGGCTAGGATTTAATTTAAGTTGGTAAGTTTTTCTATTGAAATTGTGTTTATTGCGTGTCATTCGGAAACTGTGAAGTTACGAACTGTTGAAAAAAAACAAAGTTAATATTAAGAATTAATTTTATGTCATGAGGTAATTCTATTTGTTGTGCGTAGTGCATTGTATAGTTGAATTTAAATTCGTCTTCCTAATGTTTAATGTAACTGTAATTTTTTCATAGAAGAGATTTAAGCTTTATAGAAAATGTTTTATTCGTAACTTCAATGTATATGTTATGCCGAATATTTAAAATTGCCGATTATTCATAATTTGCAAGCATTTTCCCGATTATTCATAATCGGCAACATTTTTTGGTGACTATTCATAATCTCTAAATTGTTTGCCAATTATTTATAATCGTCATGATTTGTGCCCATTATTCATAATCGTCAGAGTTCTTGCAGAATATTTAGATTGCAATAATGTGCCAACATATCCATGGAAGTGGTCAAAGTTTATGTTTCTTTGTGGAAAGGCTCTAGTTTACAGAAAAAAACGTTCGTTAATAAAGCCTTTGTTTTGACACTGACAAGGAGTCAAAGTGATTTGTAGAGCACAAGTTCGTCTCTTACATTTCAGCTCTCTCGCAGATGGTGATTTGAAGTGCGTAATGGTTTATGCGGATAATTTCACTAAACTTTGCCTAGCCAAATTTTGCCCATTCAAAAGCTGTGCCAATCAATGCTGTGAAATAGGAATAACAGTTATTGTAAATTCACTGCATGAACAAAATATTGCAAAGTGTAGCATTTTAAATATTGCCTAAAAAGTCGTTGCCAATAATGAATAATCAGCAAAAACTTCATGATTATGAATAATTGGCTAGCAATTTTGCAGATAATCGCTAAAAGATGTTGTCGATTATGAATAATTGGCAAAATGATTAACGATTATGAATAATCGGCAATTTTAAATTTTCGACATAACATATATATTGTATCAATTGAGATTTATATATTCTTGTTTTTATTTTAATAAGTGGTTACCATAGGTGTATTTGGTAAGCCGCTACAACAACTGACAAGTGCCAAGCATCCCATAGGAAATTTGAAATTAATCCGTGAAAGCGTGCATCTTCACTTCTTCTACAAAGATATAGGTTTATAACGGGGAAAGCGAAATTTGTTTGCTGAATTTGGTGAATCAGGCTTTTTCTTGTTAGAAAAGTAGTGGTTGCAAAGTTACAATTTTGAAATAGCAAAATTTTATCTGTGTGCAACTTATATCGCTGTCAGATAGTTTTTCTGGTAATTGTTGTAAAATTGATATGGTAGAACAAAGGTAATTTTAAATTAGAAGTGTTTAAGGCAGTTATGACTCGTATAGTACAGTTGTAATAGTGTTTCTGTTTTATGTATTTTTGGTATTAGTAGTTGGTATTAAAACATTAAAGGTAACAGGATTCATTTGCTTCATTCTGCGTTTAAAAGTTCAAAATTCTAAGTTTAAATACTTGTACCAAATTGTTCACAGTAACAACTTGAACATTACTGTTGTTAGTGAAGTATACATTTTTTATATTATATATTTCATGTCTACTATTAATTTTCTCATTGCTTAAAGTACATATGTATATATGTTTTGTGTTTTATATCTTGTTTTTTAAAATTTTAATTTCAATATCAAAAACGTATATAATTTTTGTGTATTACTTTTTCTGTATTACTTTCTTTAACTGTGTCATACACGTTTCTCGTGTTAATAACAAATCTAGTACAAGGAAACAGCAATAACCTTGAATGAAATAACTTTACAAACTTTACAAGTACATACAAAAACCATAAAACGCTAAAGAAAAAACGCTTACAAAGAACAAACGATAGAGTTTTTATGGAAAACTTTACCTTAGCATTTTTGCGAAAATTCATAAGTATTCGGTTCCATAAATGTTTTTGTTAACTGTCCATCTTGTCATTCATCTTGTCAGTAGTTAATGTAGTCCTTTATATATTTATTTTGTATTTTACTTTCTTGTTAGAATTTACATATAAATTGTGATGTAAATAATAAATATATATATATACATAGGTTTTCTCTGTTGCCTGAACAGTCATAGGAATGACCACATCAGAGTACAAGACATGGCTAAAAGCATTTTCGGCATAAGTAATTGGTTAATAAGTTGTATAGTCAGATAGGGTTGTGTGTCAGAGATGAAGCCTACTCACAGGAACACCGGGTCACCGGATGAGTTCGGCTCACCATATGGACTAACTCATCGGCTCAGCTGCTCAGGTGGTATGACCCGATTGTCAGTCGGTATTTTTCTTTTGGTGAATGGTTTTGTTGGTTAGTGTATGCATTCCAGTTTGATTTACCGATAATTAAATGTTCACCTTATTATAGTGAAGCAACTCTTCGTGTTCCTTGGCTAAATTTTATATTAAAATGGTTGCTGTTATTGGTTGGTTACTATCACGTGACTATGGGTATGTTCCCAAAAAACTTAAACTACTTAACTTAAACGACTTAACTTAAACTACTTAAACTTCTTAAAAAATTTGTTTCATAAATAAACGGCTTAAACTACTTAAACGACTTAAGAGGGGGGGGGGTTGCTTTTTTGGGCGATTTTTTGACCTTCTCCGATTGTGCTGATTTTTACATATTTTGTACTCCCAATGGGTCCGCGAAACAAGACAACTGCGTTTTGCGCAATATTCTTTCTATCGTTTTTGTGCAAATTGAACCACCTGTGTACATATTTACGCAGGTGCAGAGTTGGCGCCGGGTCCGGGTACCCGCGGGGACCCGCAGGTACCCGCGGGCCAGGCCGGGTCCGGGCCCGACTTTAGGAACCGCGGGTGCGGGTACCCGTGGATCCGAATCAGGGTCCGGGTCCAAAATACTGAAGAAACTGAATTTTAGTGCCTTTAGGGATGTTAAAACATTATAATTTGTTGTTTTTCTAAAAAAAGATTTGTAGAATTGATAAGTTAGTAGAAAATTTTGCAATGTACGCAAAAATAAATCTACCAAAGAAAATCAAGGACATTGTTTTAAAATACATGCCACCAAAAATTCGTTCAGCTTCTTTCCTCCATAGCAATCCTTAGTTATCTTAAGGACAGTTTCTCGTAGTGTCTGTGGACTCATGACAAAAACTGTTACCGATATCCAAACGAGATCCCAAACTAGCCCCAGCACTCAAAAATCATATAAAAGTTGTCGTAAAGCGTAAAATAAATTTCCCTAAAGCTTGTCACAGGTTTTATTCATGACTGGGCTATTAATAAAGCTGCAGTAAAATTTAAGACTGCAGTGAAATTTCAGAATGAAGGTTTGACATGCAAACTGGAATTTTTTAGATCCGGGTACCCGGATACGGGGCTGGACGGGTCCGGGTCCGGCCTAACGGGTCCGGGTCAGGGGCGGGTCTGAAATTTTGGACCCGGAGCCAACTCTGTGCAGGTGCATGTCATATTCATTATAGCAAGAGTACATAATAGATAAGAGTATGACAACAGGCAGGCTCTCTGATATGAGAGCAAAAACGATGTTATGCGCGCTATCAGTAAGCGCCCCCCCCACAAATTGACCCCCTCTCACACCGCCCCTATATGGGTACGGAGTCTAAACGGTGGTCGCTCACTACTTTGCATAATTACACGTTATAATTAACCGAGGCCTAAGTTGAGAACAGGGTGCAAGCGTGTATGTTTAACATATGCATGTAGAAAACATACTAAGCGAGTGAGCGACCCCCCTTTGGAACTATGTACGCATATAGGGGCGGTGTGAGAGGGGGTCAATTTGTGGGGGGGGGCAGGGGGGTTAGCCGATAGCGCGCATAGCATAGTATTTGCTCTGATAACAGAAAGCCTGCCTGCTGTCATACTCTTATCTGTTATGTACTCTTGATTATAGTGATGTGGTTCGGATCGGCACATCGGATCGGATCGATCGATCCAGGGTCGGATCAGATCGGATCGGATAGCTGGGATAGGATCGGGTTGATTTTTCCGAAACGTCGATCCGGCAAATGGGGCAAAATTTGGAAGTTTATGTCAATTTTTACAACATTACAAAATTTCTTCTGAAAAATTAATGAAAATTTTTCATGTGAGTTTTGTTGAATTCTTAAATTTTCGTTGTTAATATGAAGTTTTTATGTTAACGTTTTGCTTTACTTTGTTTCTCTGGATAAATATTTAATTTTTTGTTTGCATATGTACGAAACACAATCAGATTCCAGCAATCGCAAAAACTGAAATAGTGAAAACAAATTTTAAATTTAAACATTCGTTGTGCTGCATTAGAACAATTTTACTTAATTTCTGTGTTTCGTTAGTACGAAGTCTGAACTGTTTGTACATTTTCTTTTGTTTTGTTGTCTTAGCAGATATTATAGTAGAAGTTAGATTAGTTACATTTTTGTTAAGTAGTTAGAAAGATTAGTACTAGTATCTTTGTATAATGGTTGACTTATAGAATAGGAGAAAGATAAAAATTATATGTACATTTACTACTGGAAGTATTTAAAATGAACATAACAAATACAAAATAACAATGTATCTCAAATACGTAGCAATTATTAGGAAAACACGGACATTACAGAATAATCATGTAATTTGTGATGGAGAGAGCTAACAAAATTGGCAAATGAAAAATGACATGATTTGCCTAACATTCATTTTATATTAAACAGAAATCAAAAATTCATGTAAGAGTGGTGTAGATTCCACACAACGTCCCTGGAGATCCATCTGAGAAGAACCTCCATCCTTGGGTGGCCTTGTTTCGCGACGAGGTCCTCAAGTGGATGCAGGCTAACGCCCACGACTCCCAGCGGTTCCCATCGGACTTTATGGACACCATCTGGCAACGGATGTGTGCCCGCGACAGTCATCTAACGAATCACATGACGGCGGATCCGCAGCCTGAACAGACCGGCGGTCGCACTGTTTGGCATTCGCGCTGGGTCATCAAGGACTATCGTGATCGTCACGGGAAGCTCTTCAAAGGCTTCCCCGTCAACCGCGTCTCGTCGAATGCACGATGGGCCAATTGTTTGGCCATGGCAGCGCTGGTGCCCGAACTTTTTCGGTACCCGCACCTGATTCGACGGTACGAGTCGCAGCATTTCTACGTGACCCAGATGCACGCTCGGCGTCTACGGACCCGCTGCATGACGGTCCGTCAGGCCATGCTCGGATATCATCGGCCCAACGTCGAGGGCATCGTGAATGTGGATGAAGGCTATTTTCTGTGCTTCTACTTTGGGCCGGACTACGCCTTCTCTTTCATGCATAATCATTTGCCGCATGTGTCGTTGCCGGTGGAACAGCTAGAAAACCAGGGTTTTCAGACCAAGGAACACCTGTATCAGGGGCGCAAGGGCTGGTTCTGCCAGTCCGACGTCGTAATGGACCTAGTGAGGGAGCATCCCCATCAGGATGGCTTTGCTATTAAGCGTAGCACTGACCAAGCCATCGCTGCACTGCCCGCTTGTCGCATCGAGCGATGGCAGTCGGGTCCCGATCAGCTCACCCAGCGTCTGATCATTTTCCACACGTTCTATCAGTCCGTGGAAATGCAGGAGTTCCTGGTCCAGACCATTGGAAGCTATTACGGGAAGGCTTCCACGGATCCTTGGTGGGGTCTTGGCGTCCGGGTTCCTCGTGGTTTCAAACCCGATGATCTGACTTTCAACGGAAAGCACAACTTCCTGTTTAATACGCACAATTGGAACGGGCGAAACATCCAAGGGTCCTTGTACACCGAAGTGGGCCTTTGGTTTATGCAGGCGGGCCCTGATGAGCTCTGGGAGGACAGGTTCAACCGTGTCCCACTGTCCGTCGCTCGTCTCCAGGCCTATCTCGACGTCGTCCGAAAGCGCATAGAGGCGGCGGCAGAGCGCTATAATCGAGGTCAGTCCGCACCTCCGTTCTTTCGACAGGACGCACCGGCGGCCCTTCGGAAACAGCCGATCGACATGCCACCTAATTGGACCGGTGTCCATATTATCGGGTGCGCTCCGCCGGGGCAGGAGAAGAACACCTTCTACCCGTGTTTTGCCCTTACCATCTGGAATCCCTTGGAACCCCATCCCAATGACCACCACAGGTCCACAGAACTGATCATGCGGGAATACTGAGTGCGTCGTCATCGAGCCTCATGACCCATGGTCCGTTCATTCCATCAGATATGACTCTTCGCAGTCCGGAAAGTCATCTTTCCTGATTGTGAATCTCATTGATTGTGACTTTTCTGGCATCAGATTGGATTTGACCCATGTCGCCCACCATGATGACGGTTCATCCGATGCTGGAACCTGGATTTGACTTTATCTCCATCGATCTTCGGATCCAGATCGCTATATAGATCACTATTTTAGCCGTTGTTTTGACACTAGTTTTGCATAATTGCATTTTTGTATTTTAATTCACGAATCTGAAATCTAGTTTCTTGTTGTGTTTTGATTTTTTGAATTGTAATAGTAATTACCTAGGACCAGGGGCCCGTTGCATAAAAATTACAATAAGTTAATAAGTTCAATAAGTCATATACAATAAGCGAATTTGCGTTGCATAAAAGTCAGAACCAAATAAGTCATAAGCGACTTATTAAAATAAGCGATTTTGGAATTAAAATAAGTAAATTTCATAAGCGAGCGTTGCATAAAATTTGGCAATAACTATTAACTTATGAAAAGTCGCTTATTAAAATAAGCGAATTTGCAATAAAATTTCAAGTTTTATTGTATTAATTTTATAGCAACAAATGTACAGAAAACGGTATTAATTTTATAGCAACAAATGTACAGAAAACGGTAAATTTAGGCTTTTCCGGACGGTTGCAATACTGGTAGAAATGCTCAAAGTACTCTCCTTTAAAGAATTACTGTTTTTGTGCTTTATTAGTAGCGTAAAGTTGAAAATAAAAAGTGCCAAGACCGAAATCTTAACGATGCAATAGCAACGAAGCAAATTCCACATTCCGTTACCACATAAACAATGCTCTAAAAATTGCTGAACCAAAAAAGCATATGGTCCGTCATTATTTGAGTTAACAATTTACACAATGAAATTTTACCTCAATTCTTAATAATAAGGCTTTTGTTTGCTAAACTTTTTCGTTTATCTTCCCATAAACTAATTGTATTGCTCTTCGTAGAACTGAAACATATTTGCAATAAGTAGACAGCTATTTTAGCTTAACTTATGACTTTTAGTTGCCATTTCAGTTGAACTTATGACTTTTCGCTTATTATAATTCAGATTTACTTATGAAATAATCGCTTATTACAATAAAATTTTATGCAACACCTCGACTTATTGTATATGACATATTAACTTATGAACTTATTAACTTATGAACTTATAACTTATCATTTTTATGCAACGGGCCCCAGAATCTCTGTGATGTGCAATGTGTACCTAAATTTAATGTACGTACGTTTTTCTTTAATTTTTCTTTGAATATCTACATTTAACTTCTTTGTTTAATTTACTATGAACCTGTATTTTCTGTGTTTAGTCTATACGAATTGGTATTCTCTTGTATTTTGTTAGTTGCGAACCTCGAATCTAGTTTATTATGTTTAGTTTTTTTGAACCTGTGTCTCTGATATAAATATGTCATATGTTAATCCATATATTTTTCGTATTTTTCTACTAGTTTTCTATGCCAATGACATTTGCTCATAATATGTACAGTGCTTTATTTTTGAGGAATCATTCCATACTGCCATGTGTATCTATGCTATCCATTGTCGAAAAACCCAGTGACGATTCTCGTCATATGAAAATACAATATTTACCTTGGGAGGGTGGGTTTTTCTTCCCATAGGACCTCCACCTAACGGTGTGTATTTTCTATGGTTATTTTATTATTATGATTATTATTATCATAGGCAGTTTGCCTTGTTGAGCGACGGCCTGATAAACCCTAGCTCAGCTTGGTTTAACTTAAATTTAATTAATATTTTATCTGAAAGTTCAACTTTTATTTCTTTGTTAACATTTATTAACACACTCGTTTGACTATACATTCCAAAGGAGGGTAACTCCTCTTTCCCATGAGTTACTTTTGGAAAGTCATTTGTATTTTCATATTAGGTTACTTAATACACCCAGTTTAATTAATACGGATCTATTTTAATACGTGTATTTTTGGCCAAATACGTACGACTTTGTCACTTTGTGCTTTAATTTTTGATTGTTGCTAGCGCTTCATAGTGCCTAGTATATGCTTACTCAACTGTACTGTGTAGTATTTAATCCTTTGTTTTTTGTGTTTTTCTATACACTTGTTATTAGTTTTGACTAGCTTAGTTTAGTCTAGAGCTTAAGACTTGCAGTTGCATTGTACTTGTAGCATCATTGCTCTGTACTGTTTGTATTTGTTGAGAGTTCAGCTCACGTACCAGTTCGCCATTTGTACAGTGATCCTCTCGGGAGTTCGGATGGCGAGCCCTGGGGAGATGTAACGGATCAAGGTTGGAATGGTCAACCTTTCCGTTGCTGGCGGTAGTAGCTAGGCTAGCTACCCGCTTGGCTTCCTATATCAACGTCACCTTGGGCTGGGACACGTTTGCAAGTCACGTAGCTCCCCCAACGTGTATACGTGGGATTGGGTGGGTTCCCCCCTCGTGACTTTGGGAGCTACGTGATTGGGGGAAATTTCCACTAGGGGGCGCTCGTGGGAGGGTCCAACCCAACACTCGCTTCCCCCCTTCACTTGTGTTAATTCTGT
Organism: Trissonchulus latispiculum; assembly: GCA_030248195.1. Classification (NCBI taxonomy): domain Eukaryota; kingdom Metazoa; phylum Nematoda; class Enoplea; order Enoplida; family Ironidae; genus Trissonchulus; species Trissonchulus latispiculum. The sequence goes on along the minus strand of JASAND010032067.1, from coordinate 131,933 downwards.
CATTACGTGCGCTTGCTATTTACTCTGCTATTCTCCCCCATTTACTGTAAATATTCTGTGTGTCTCCCTCAGCTCTCCCCAGAGCATTTGGTACGTTGGCTGACCCCGTCAGCTCCAGTAACTGTAGGTCTACCATTCTGTGTGTTTGTTTGTGTGTCTGAGGGTCATTCCCTATATTTTATTATTGTATTGTTATAATAACTATAACTCGTTGTTCTGTTCTTTATTAAAGTGTATTTAGTTAGGCTGAGTCTTACTGAGCTCCTGCTAGGTAGGTAGTTACATTCTGAGTGAGTGAGTGTGCGAGTCATCTCGCCCTTTGGATTGGATTATCTACTGCGTATATTGTTTGGCGAGGCTGTCCCGACCGTCTCCTGTAGTCGGTCTGTTATCCATCTGTGCCACGGTCTCCGCGTCCGCTACGTCAGGGCGTGGTAACGGTGTTAGTACGTAGGCAAACCTACTAGCCCCGCTACAAAATTATTTATAGTATGCGGTTCTAGTCTTCTTAAGGTGGTGATTCCTTTTGGGCACAACGGCTCAATTGGTTGACGGTCCAAATCAGGATGAAAGTTGATGAAACTTTCCAAAATAAGTTCTTTTAGCATTCTAACACCCTCCGCGCAATCCCGCTTCAAAACTTCAACGTTTCCGTTCAGGGCGGTTTTTGCTGCTTTTTGACAATTAGACAGTAGTTGCATAGCTATGATTATATTCATTCGAAAGATCTTGTTGAGCTCTACATTTTTGCCTTTTGAAGCACCTTTCTAGCGTTTCTCTATAGTGAGATATAACTGATTTTCTTATATTGACGTTGAAAACTTGTCATTTTTGCAGAAATCAAATAATCCGCCATTTCTTGAGCTACGCAAGCCGTAAAATTAAACGAATGGCGTCAATTTGAAGGTCCCGTCGAGGCCGATTATGCGTGGCGTTATAATCTTTTAAATGCTAATCCTGTATGCTGCTATCATAAAAAATGTAGTTTTTGCAAAAACATGACCAAATTTTTTCCAGCGATTGTGGAGCATTTTCTATGCATGATAGAGAGTTGCCACTTACTAAACATGTTTTACACAAAAATACCCAGGGACCCTTTTTTAGTTGCCCCGATTGCTGCTTTCTAGCTAAAGTGGTCGCTTGCTAAAGTTGGGAAAAGTAGGCAAAAACCAGGTTGCGCATACATTTTAGCTAATATCTCCATTACGAAGAGCGGTCTCATAATAACTAAAAAAGGGTCCCCAGGTTTTTGATAGAGGTATCGAATGGTATAATCGATGCCTCACGAAAAAAATTTACTTCAGTCTGCAAAAAATCTGGAAAATTAAAGTACTTCGAAAATGCAGTAAAATAGTTTCCGAAAACTGAAGCTAGTTTTCTTGCATTTATTAGAAAGAAAAAATGTTAAGCTCCATTTTGATATAAAAATGGCTTCTTAACTCCAGGTAATGAATGAGTAATAAGGGTTCAAAGTTGATGTCTCCAAAAGGAATCACCACCTTAAGGGGGTAAGGACGGGGGGGGTCCACTTTTGGGGTCATTTTAACGACTTTCTCCAATCTCGCTGATTTTTTACATATTTTTACCTTTATATATATTATATATTATATATATATATATATATATATATATATATATATATATATATATATATATATATATATATATATATATCTTTTACATACATAGTACATACCATTTCACATTGTCCAAATGGTATATTTTACCGAGTTTTTAAAATTAAAGTCGTAAGTCTTACGGTGTAATTTCACCTCAAAATTGAGATTTCATGTGCTAAACATAGGAAATTAGAACAAATTAATTAACGTAGATCAAAATTCTAATTCCACGGTGACACAGGTTAATATTTTGGCATCAATTTAATTTTACTATGTATGTCCAGATTTATTAAAGTTTGTCGAGAGAGTTTTTTGGCGCACGCGGAAAAGTGACAACTTTTCAAATTTCCTACACATGAAAATCTCAACGTTGAGGTGAAATTTCTCCGTAAGATTTACGACTTTAATTTTAAAAAACTCACTAAAATTTGGACAATAAAATATATGTGCGAAAATCAACGAGATCGGAGAAAGTCGAAAAAATGACCCCAAAAATGGACCCCCTTAGGTGGTGATTCCTTTTGGAGACATTTTGAGATTTGGGGATCTTTTGAATGAATATAGTCGTCACTGTGCAACTGCGGTTCAATTGTCAGAAATTGGCAAAAACTGTTGTGAAAGGAAATTCCGAATGTTTGAAACGAGATCGCGCGGACGGTATTAGAAAGCTAAAAGACCTTAGGTATTTTGGAAAGTTTAATCAAATTTAATCTTGATTTGTGCCGTAAATCATCAATACGGGCCCAAAAGGAATCATCACATGAACCGATCTTTGTCGAGCACCGATCTAAAAGGAAAGGGGTCTTTCCGATTAATTTCCGTCCAGTTTTCGGGTTGGAAATTAAACCAACCTTAAAGATACAGTCCGCCTTCTCAGTTAATACCACAAATTATATAATGGAGGCCCGGCGAGGCCCGGTCGAATTTCAAAATTTTTCCAAAATACATTCACTATAAAGTAAATTTAAGCTCCCCAGGAGTTGTCTAAGTTATAATAAATAGTACTAACTATTGTCTGGCACTGTTTTTTGTATGCCGGGCCTTCACCGGGCCGACCGGGCCTTGAATCGGGCCCCGAAATTTCTTAACGGCACAACTCTAACTTAGGTCAGCTAAAATTGTGGGTTCCATCGTTGAAACTAATCTGTTATGCCTTTGGCTAGCCATCTCAATTATACATTATACTGAATAAGCACCAGAGTGCCAAACCAATCGTCAAGGTCAGTCAACACTTTTATGTCTGCGAGGCTGAAACTAGTCTCAGTCTTTCCTTAAAACAACGTTTTTATGGTCTAGCTAGAGCTTCTATTCTGTTAGTATTGTTGCAGGAGAGACTGAATTAACATCAAATTGTAAACTAATTGTACGTTATGTCAACTCAGAAGGCAGTCAGGAAACTGTTCTTTTTAAAGTGTCCTGAAACGGAAGCTGAAACTCCGGCATTACTAAAATTGAAACTGAAATTATTTTACTTTGCCGACTGAAACTTAAACTGAAATTGTAACTATTTTGGTACGCCGACTGCAATTGAAACTGAAATTATTTCGGACCACCGACTGAAACCGAAACTGAAACTAAAATCGGTTACCGAAAAAACACTAATAATAGGACAGAATATGAGGGAACGTGCATTCCAGCTTGTCTATCATGAAAGATCCGTTGTTGGATTACGACAGCCTGTTGTCATCTCATCCACTGATATTCCTTATAGACACTCCCCTTCCCGTTAATGACTGAAAGTTATTACGTGTAAATTAACAATCAGGGAACACTCGACTTTAACAAAAAGGCTTCAGAAAATCTGGTTTACTTGACACCAAGAAAAACAAAATAGAACAGATGCAGCACATTATCAATAAAACCAGGGTTATGCAGTCAAACGTCATACAAGGATATCGGGCTGAACGGGACCCGGATTAAACCAAGCTTTCAATTAAATTTTAAAATGCAATTCAAGCTAAGACATTAAATGTTTTCCAACTGAATTTTTACAATTAAGGGAACATCTCATATACAAAAATTTTATTTATATCAACCAGGTTTTTGAAGTGAAGTTCAACATTTCAAAAGAAAATATCAAAATAGGAAGAAAAAACAAGCTAACAAGCCACATTAACAAATCCACAGTTGATAAAAAATCACCAAGACTCTGAGACTCTGAGAAAATCAACAATCACCGAGACTTGCAATGGAAGCCTCGACAGAGCATCAGCTACGATATGTTGACTACCTTGTTTATGTAGAATCGTATAATCGTAGTTAAGGAGCTTCGCATACCATCTTGAAATGCGAAGTGGTTTGTGACCGGTTCCGTAATCATCCAACAGTGTCGTGAGCGCTTGGTGATCAGTGCGCAATGTAAACATTCGGCCGAAAACTATGTATCCAGAGATGAAACCGAGTCACTTAGGCTTGACCCGGTGACCCGGTGACAAGGTTGAGCCCTGACCCGGTGACCCGGTTTTTCCGAAAATTCAAAATCTGTAGAATATTTTTAATTTTGCCTAAAAACGCAAAATTTTTGGATTCCATCTGTTCCATCACCACACGGAAAAGAATATATAACTATGACATATGTTTGCTCTAGGCTTTTAAAATTATTTAATAAGACTGTAGCATTTTCTAAATTAATGCAGAAAAGAGTTGGCAAAACCAACAATTTATCTGTATACAAAATTTTACAGGGTCTAAAACCTGACCTAAAACTCTAAAGACTCTAAAACTTGACCAAAAACACGGAATACATACTTTAAAAACTTGGTTTTTATTTTGTATTGCGTAAATTGTTCACTTATATATCTTCAACATTTACCTTGGTTGCACAAATCAACAACAAACCGTAGTTCTAAAAAGATTTACAAATCATGAAACTGATAAAGCTAAACAATATAATCTGCCAGAGATAGACAGATTCAAATAACCTCAAGCTGCGAAAGGACAAGACTAATATATAAGAAAAAAGCAAATTAAGTTTGCACATCGAACAAAAATTTAAACTAAAAAGCTAAAATTGTAGATTGCTAAGTCAAAAATTTCCAAAATCTGTGGTTATTTCAGAAAACCGGGTCGAGACCGGGTCGAAGCTCTTGCAGGGTTTTTTTGGTCGCCGAACTTTAGGCCAAATGGCCTCAATGACTCACATTTTTTAGGCCATCAGCCAAAAAATTTAGGCCATCCAAATTTTGTTAATTTTTAGATTGTGCGTTATTGTACGCATTGTTAAAATTACAGTTATCATGTATTCACGCGTTATATATTTAGAAATCGCTGTTAACAAAAAAATCGCCATCGTCACTGTTTAACACACCACAAAAACTACGTTTTTACCTTAAAATGGCAGAAACAGAACCTTATTAGCATAGAAATAATAGTGCACGACAGTATTTATGAATTAATGAATTTTTATTGAAAATTAAAACAGGTGGAGCATACGAGTATACGTATATAGAGAACCAAAGAAAGAAAAAAATTAATTAAATAGAAATAAAGTTAAACTACATACTAAAAATAGAATTTCTTCGATGAAATCTTTTTAAATGAAATTCTAACTTTAATGTGTATTTATAAGTGCAAATAGACAATGTAACTAGCTGGCAGCTGGCGCAGCCCAGAAAAACAAGTGAAAATGTATGAATTCGCGCCGAAGGCGCGAAAATTTTTTAGAAAATTACTGTTTTTACTTAAAAATCAATAAAATTTAACTGGGTTTTCGCCGAAAAATTTAGGCCAAATGGCCTCAACGGCCAAAATTCTTTAGGCCATCGACTCATAAACTTAGGCCATGGCCTAAGCTATGGCCTAAAAAAACCTTGAGCTCTTGACCCGGTGACCCGGTGCAAAGTGACCCGAACTTACCCGGTGACCCGGTGCAAAGTGACCCGAACTTACCCGGTGACCCGGTTCCAATTCTGAGTATGCCATCATTTTTAATTCACAGAAAAAACGTTAGAGTAACAAATTAAAAAATTTGAAATGAGCACAAACTATTTTTCATCCCAGCAATGCTCGGGACATGGGCTCTTAGCAGTGTCCGACTCAGTTCTGCTCACGAAATCCAAATTAGGATTTGTTTGAGTACGCCTAGGAACAGCTTGTCCAACAAAAATGCAAATAATACGTAGAGACAAGTTTCGATGTATGCCAATTCCGACTAAAAATTACCAAAAATATTTAGTGGGTTTTGTCACTTTTTTTCACTTGGTGCCACACCCCAGATGCTTTCGAGAGAAGGGGTAACGCAAGGCCACATTTTACTCAGGGTCCACGGTCTGGCGTTGAATAATTTTGATACGTGATACGTACACAGCTAAACACACTACGACTACTATTAACTGCAGAAATGAACAGCGAAATTAGCAATACAGTTACGATCCAGTTCACAGGAAACAAGTCCACAATTACAGCACTCTATACAATACAGCCGGTAATATTCAAAATTACAGAATTCACATTTGTGTGTTGAACACTTTACGGTATTTTTGGCAGACACGTTATTATCTCTCTTAATTCTGTTATCCTGCCCTTTGAAAAGTAAAGGCAACGTAGCCAAAAAATTGTCATACTGTACAGATGGAATATCAAAGCATAGATTAAGACGGCTGGTATGAGCTTTTCGAACCTGCTGCATGTAATCGCCTAATGGTAGATCGCACAGACGCAATACAGCTTTTACGGCAAGATCGTTCCATTTATATTTCAGGCCCAGCAGGACCGTTTCCCAGACTAGATTGTTAGATGTAGCCAAGGAAGAATCCAGGAAGAATTCCACCTTCTTTCGCAAAATGCCAACATCATACTTGTCAGCAAAACGAAGACAATACCAAAGGGATTCTGCTAAAATTAAAAACACCAAAGATGTTTTGCGATTATGCCCAAATTATGATACAATATCTATATATTTGTTAGGCGTGAACGACATCAAAATTTAAACTAAAACCCATAATATTCTGGATCTAAACACTTCTAGCAAAACTGTACTGTTACATTTGCTTCCAATTCTGCAATTCAGTGAAAACTGTGATGCACAGCAACAGCTTTGAAGCTACAGTATGCTGCCAGTACTCTTGCTGCCAGTCACCAACGTAGCCAGAAACAAATTTCGGGGGAATGCAAAACTTTTTGGGGGATCTTTTCGGAGCCTCCCTGATGCTGAGAAACTTTTCTATTTCGTGAACTTTGTGGAATCTATTACCAAGCATTCTTGCAATTAAAAAATCATTATGATGGCACAATAAGCTATGTAATTTCGTGCTGACAGCGCAAAATTTTTTGAAAAACGGGCGTTTTACAGATGACACGGACAAAGTCATAATAGTCACAAGTCCATAATTGGGGGGGATTCCCTTCATCCCTTCCGCCTACGCGCCTGGTAGTGATGAATGATGATGAGTCATGAATTGCCAAACCTAAGAGAATTTTGTATTCCAGATTCCATCGGGTCTTAAACACCTCCTGCTATAATTCCATTCTGCTCTATGGTCTATGTAAGTATATATATATATAAGTACAGAGTCACTATCAGCAAAACTTCACTTAACCTGGCATTTTTAGGGGCCCCCACTTTTCGTTTCCCCCACACTTTTCGGCAAGCCCCAAGCTTCTCAATTTTTAGCTAATTTATGGACTTAAATATAAGTTTATTTTACGGCTAATAACTGCGATTTCTTGCATATTTACCTTAAAATGCTAAATTTTGGCTAAAAAATTAGGTAAATTTATACCTTCTGCTCGCCCCCACTTTTGGGAAGCCCCTCCCTACTTCCCCCTCTTCCCCCACCTTCAAACCCCTAACAAAAGCCAGTTTACCATCATATATAAGCATCATCATATTTTACCTTCAACTGGAGCAATCGATCCCGGCATCAGCATGGATAAAATTGTCTCAGTCTCCTCGGAAGAAAAATCAATAATTTTCAATCGATCACTAGATTTTTCAATGGCGTCAAGGTTTCCTTGAAACATACGGGCAAAGACGGGACTGGAGGCAGATAAAAAGTTTGTGCAAAAATGTAACTCAGTATCCTCCACTTCGATTACCAAATCGTCGTAGAAAGATTTCTTGTGAAATGAGCGCGACATAATACAATTGGTTAAGATGCTGAAATTATTAATTAATGAAGTAGACATTTGCGTTGCCAATTTTTTCACGGTATATACATGTCATAACTCATAACGAGGGAATGCTTTACTATATATTTCTTATACTTTCTTTCTTATCGTATACTTTCTTAGATTATCACTAATGCTATTAAAAATCGACGAAAATAAAGCGTGTGTATTTGGAATTTCGAGGTCTGGGCGTGTGTATTCTGGAAATTTTTATATACACAAAGCATAAGGTTGGGTATAATGATGTTAAAATGAAATAGGAGATTGAAATATAAACCAATCAGACCATAAAGCGTTGTAAAACTCCTATTTTTCTTTAGAGCTTTAAAAGCACTAAGCTCTTTTAAAACTCCTATATCATTGTTAATGTTAGTTCCAACAGTTCACAGAAAGCAAGAAAGAAGTCTACATCATGACTCCAACCTTGCTTATATCAAAATACCCTTCACTGCCGTGCCGTCAGTCGCCATTTATGACGCACTGGTTGCAGACAGACACGAACTGCAGCCGGGTTCTTTGGGAGGAGGAGAGGCCCGAGGATACCAAAAACCAAATTTTCCCGATATTGTGCACAGTTTTTGCCTAAGAAATGGGACAGACCGGACCGGTTTGGCGGTGAACAAACTGTTTCTTCATTTGATTGGACGACCCCCCACCCTCCCAAGCAGACCCCCCCCCAGACCGACAAAAAACGGGTAGACCCCCTCACCGAAAAGGAAAAAGGGGCAGACCCTCTCGTCTAGAAAGCAAAAAAGGGCGGACCCTTCAGCGGTTGTCACTGAAAATTGGTAATTGTTTAGCAAATTTTAGCGATTTTTAAAAAAATTTCTTAAAAATCGCTAAAAATGTCATTTTTTACTAATTTTTGGTCAAAAACGTTAAAAATTCGCAATTTTTGCTAGTTTCGGGGCAGGACCCCATAAAATTTCAAATTTTTTCGGGGGCAGACCCCTCGCCGAGGTCGGGGTAGACCCCCCCAGAATCGGACCCCGTGTTAATGTATGCTCCCAAGTTGATTTCGGTCAGACTCCACACGTGTACAGCTTGTGAAACAACGTACAACTTATATAGATCATGAATCATTGAGATTGCACACATAGATAGTAACAAAGCATATAGATAACACATAAGTATGTTTTCAGAAACTGTAAAATTCTATGATGACGCAGCGCAAAATGTAAGCATCTTAGCGAAATCCACACACGGCATTATAAGATTCTTACATTGTAAAATCGCAAAGAATGAGACATTCATCGAACTGAGATATACACAATGAGCAGAGCAGACCTATTACTTTCACGGAAATCATTTGACACTGCCTAAGCTAACAATGGTATTTGGTGCTATGAAGGATACCATGAGCACATAATATAAGAGAGTGCCACCAGACCCACACAGCAAAAACTGTGCTCTGATTGCTAACGGCTGACCCCTCCGCAAATTGGACCCTAGTGACCCCTCGCAAATCGGTACCTATCGAAACGGGGGTACACTCACTCGCTCTATATTTATGTGCGACTGCCAGTTGTCGTTGTTGCCATTTCTACATCATTCGTCCGACAAAAAAGAAGTCATGGTGTCTAAACCGATACCTGATAAGCGAAACTAAAGACATACTCGTCGACTGGGTGATAAATAAATACGACATGACAGCGAAAAACCGAAAGCAGACAAGATCAGCCGCTAACAATTGAACCCTCGGGCTCGACAAAGTCATATAAGACGGAGGCATGGCAGATGAGATACCGTGGTATCCTGAGATTGGATCACACGCTTGGTGGTGTTCTTGGGTTGGAATAGTATCGGGTGATTAAAGTAGTAGTTGAGTTACTACAGATACTTCCCCATTAATAAAGGAGTAAAGTAAAGGTAAGGTCGCAACAAAAATGCTCCGGTCCGGAGAGAACTACAGAACCTAGAGCGCCGATGCGCAAACTAATCTTTGAATTTGTATTCAAAATTTATTTTTATTAGACAAACATTTTCATTTCACTAGCAGCACTGGTTACTAAGAAGGAGGATGGGAAACTGCCACCGGCCCCGGCGATAAAAGACCAGTCCTGGCAACCCGTCCAGCCAAAATTCAGCAACAATCTGCAAATTTTTAACCGCAATTTAGCAATAGTTAAAATAATGTAAAAATGTTAAATTGCTACGAATTGTTTGTTTTGTTATATGCCACGCTGATATTTAACCGTAAACATTTGCATCAACTGGATTTTTACGGACCAAACATTAAGCGAAACGCATTAATTGTTGCATCTGACTGCTGGCCTGTGTTCAGCGTGCATTCTAATTTACCATGAAAAATCCGTTGTTGTTGCCAGTTATCATCCCATTCGTTTATAGTCCTAAGCACGTCATCTCCCCTTTCACATTACATTACTGAAAGTTACTACCTTAAGGAAAGAATTGGGAAAACAGTCGACTTTAACGTCAGCAAACGAACAAAACCTCGGGAAAAATCAACATTATTTGGCACTGAAAAACCAAAATTAAGAACAGATACAGCACACTACACTATCAATAAAACCAGGGTTATATATGCAGTCAAACGTCATACAAGGATATCGGACTCAACAGGACCGACTCTGGAACTGGACTAAGGGGGTCACACTTAGAGTGCAGCTATCTACACTCTTAGAAATGTTCCTGTAGAAACTACAGGAATCACTTTTGTAGATGATAAATACAAAAGCTTTTGTAGAAAATACAGGTTGAGTCTTATAATTTCTACAGGTCATCGTTGGTAGTGTTTACCGGACATACTTTAGTAGAATTGATTACAAGTCAGACCAGTATTCAGTACAAATGAAACCTGTAGTTTTCACTGGTTTACAGGTTTGCTCACCGGAAGCGGAAAGTACTCGATACGCTGATAACGCAAATTTTGTATATAAGGGCTACAGTGGTCATAATTTTTGAAGACTGAAATTTTTGAATTTTTTCAATTTTTCAGTGTTCCAACACCCAGTGGGTGATTTTTTTGTAACGGCCGCTCCCTGCCGAAAATATTTTGGGAGCGGCCGTCCCCCTCCGCACCTGCCCCCCCTTCTGAAATAACAGGTGGCTCCAGTAAAATTTACAGGTTTTGTCTTGTAAAAAATACAGGTTTGGTATCTGATATAGGATTGTAAAAAAGTCGAACAGGACTACAGGTTTCTTTTGTATTTTCTACAAGAAATTCCTGTAATAAAAACTACGGGTTTGCTTAGTATTTTCTACAGGAAACTCCTGTAATTTTTACTATTCCAGAGACCGGTAAAAAATACAAAAGTTACTTCTGTGGAAAATACAGGAAGCTCCGCTAGTGACTGACCGCACAGGAGCACTTTTGTAGAGAACTACAAGAATTCCTGTAATTTCTACAGGAGTCTTTTTAAGAGTGTAGTTTGGTGAAATTCTGTTGAGTAATTGTTGGCGAATTTTTAAAGTCAAACTTTTGGAAAATCAGTCCGTTTTTACACCATGAAAAGCAGGACCTACAGTACTCTTTTGCTTGTCCTGAATGAGTAGCAAAAGTTACAACAAGCAAGCCCCAAAAGGGGCAGTATTCTTTTGTAGACCTTCCTTTATTCAATTGCGAAATTGTTTTTGTTGGAAGCTCTTTCCCAAAGTACACTGGTGCTCAAAAATATGCATCGCTTAGACTGCTGACAGCCGAAGACTGCGGGAAGGCTCTCAGTTCTTCAACTTAAACAGGTTCTAAAACCTAATTTGCATTATCCGAATGCAAGAAAATCTGATCTAAAATCAAGCCCTGTGTCGAAGATAGGGCTTCTGAATGGAGAAATGATACACTGCACTAAACATGTAAGTTTCCATTTTATACATTCCTGCTCCAGCAGGAATAAAGCAGGAATAAAAATAACGAGTGTATAGCTGCACTCAACTCATAAAAACACTGCTTAGAAAGTATTCGCACGTTTCTATCATCTATAGTAAAGCACAAAAACTTGCCACAAAAACCAGCATATTTTTCTCTGGCCACTTTTCATGATTTTCACATTCTTTTGATAATTTATCACTGATTAGGTTGTAAAAAATCACCAAACGTAGCAAATTAATAAATCCATGTCTCCGCCACATAAGTGTAACGGGGCAACGGCTTTACGACTCTGGTTGTAGGGACAGATTGGCCACGATCACAGGGCAAAGTGCTGCTAATTCCCTTTCGTTAGTGTTTTAATATAATATGGCATGGGTCCTTGATAAGGACCGGATAATACAGTTAATGGTAATACAGTGAGATACTATAAGGTCCTCCGTTGGAGGTCAGACACTTAATAAACACTGGCAATGAATCCCCGATGGGGACTGGTGAACCGCTGCTCAGATTTAGACATGGCCAAGTTTAAAATGAAATAGTGCGTATTTGAATTGTTTGGTGCACGGCTGAGAAAGAGAGATAGATCGGTGGGATGTCAGGCAAACTGAACTGTTGAAAGTTACTGAGCAGCGGTTTAAAAAGAATACAGAAAGCCCGCAGGCAATATTTTCTGTGCTCCGGAGCGGGCTTCTGCTCCGGAGCTCCGGAGCTCCGGGTACCCGGAACACCCATTTTCAAGCTTTGAAGCTGCTAACTAAAATTTGAGGGTGTGATTTCTTTCCGCGAACTCGATGATTTCTCCGTACAATACGTAAGACTGTATGAATTTTATAGTTGTCGCACTCATGTTTTTAAAGAATTTTCTATTTTCTCAAGACTGCATTCTTCTACTTCCCATGACGGTTATACTTCTTATAACGGTTCTTTTTTCAGGAATTTAAACTTGTCCAGTTGCTAAATAAAAGAAAACATAAAATACACTCTATATATATTTAAAATTTAAAACGTTTTAAATTACGTATATATATATATATATATATATAATATTCCATTATATATGTATATTACATTTCCCGTTAACTTTATTCCATATAAACTTTCAACATCTGCAGCTGTTTTCTTTGCTTTCATCAAACCCATCTTTTCGTAATACAGGTCGAAATTCTGTTAGTTTAGATTTACGTATATATTTCGATTATATATGCATACATCTGTATTATATATAAATTAAATAATGGGTAAATTAAATCTGGTCCACTTCTGTTAAATTTGCAATATTTTATGCATGGATTTGATAAACTTGGTTTGGAGCACATTTGATGAAATTCCTGCAAGAAATATAGATAATTTTATGTGGAATATAATATTTAAATTTACTAAATCTTGAAAAGTTAAACATTAAAATAAACAGCAGTGTAAACTAACACGGGCAACTAACTAACATGTAAATGCAGCAGTACGCAACGCGCACAATCAATAAACCCAAAAATTCTGTGAAATATTTTCAAAGTCTGAACTTATTTCAGATCAAAGATACAGCTCACAAAATGTGTATTCGTATGAAGCAAAGAAAAACTCAGCATCTAAAAATAAGCAGTTAAGCGATAAAGGTAGCGAGTAGGCATGATTTTTATTGAATAAACAACTTATTTTTAGCTCGAATCCTTTACCATTTTGCCTCAATTAACAGTTGGAGCTCCGCGCAGCTCCGGTGCTCCGACAGCCCGCTCCGGCCGGAGCTCCGGAGCGGGCAAAGTTCTCAGCGCACATCACTAGTTAAGTTATACTGTGCAGTCCTCCGAAGTTAGGTCAGTGCATCACTCAAGCATGCATTGTGGATAGCTAGCCTTTAGCCACTTTTTCACTAAATTATTGCCTTAGTAAAGGCTTTAATTTGGTGTATCGGTCAACTCCGTTCTCGATAGCGCTATAGGTTTCCACGTGACTCTCCAGGGCTCATCACCTGAATTTTCAAGTTTTCAAGCTTTTGAACCTGAATAACTCTGTCACAGTTTGATTTCGAATACTAATATTTTGTCTTGTTTTAAAGAATATATGGGGCATATTAGGTGTGAAAATGAGCGAAATCAGTGACTATCGACTTTTGACCAAAGTAACCCCCCCGTTAAGTCGTCAAAACTCAAACTGTCAATTAAATTGTAAATTTAAAAGACATTAACGTTTTGATTATAAAAACTGTGTTAAAATTAAGACAATTTCTTAAATTTGTAAACAAATATTATTTTTAACGCCTGGAGTTTATCTTCATCCATCCCCTTTGGACATATTGTGATAATGTATGACCTATTTTTTCGCTTTAAATATGAAGTCGGCTCGGCATGTCCTTTGAACCCCTACCCACACAAACACAAAGTCGTTTAAGACAAAATACAGAATTTACTGGAAAATACCGTATTTACTGGACGAGTTTCAGTAAAAATGGTATTTACATGTAAAGATAGGAAGTTTAAAGAAAATGCAATTTTTTACTAGTAAATACCGTATTTACAGAAATCGGCCAGTAATACAGTAGATGGAATACAAAAATTACTACGACATACACACTGTACAGATTTGGAAGTTCTGGATGCTCAAGTATTCAAACAATAGTAACGTTAGTTCATTATGTACAATGTCGTATAGCAGTATTTCACGTATGCCTTGTCTGTAGAGTTAAAATTAACTCTACTAAACTCTTTTCGCGAATGAATAGAGTTAATGTTAACTCTGTAATATTTAACTCTCTCTAACTCTGCCGGACAGAGTTCAATTCTGCAGAGTTAAAATTAACTGTACTTATTCGCGAAAGGAGTAGAGTTAATTTTAACTCTACTCTACCCATTCGCGAAAAGACCCTAAGCGAAAAGAGACATTTAACAGCTCCCGTGCTCCCGTGGCAAGAAAAGTCAATCATCTAGAACTTTAGAAATAAAGAATAGTTGACAAACTTCTAACAACAAAAAGCAGGAAACAAACCCAAATGCTGAAGGAATTACGCAAATGCACATATAAAACGAAAACAGCCTTCCGGCTGAGCAAGAGATCAACAAGATAAGCAATCACAGTATTTCATGACTGTCACAGCACGGGTTTAGGAACAAACATGGAATGCAAATTTTGCCAGGCAGTCAGCTTTGCTCTGGCAGACAACCAAACCACAGATACTGCACTCGATGCCGCAAGACTGCAGTATGTACGTGGTTGAATAGCGGCAAAAAGCACAAGTGGACGCTGAACAAATCGTTCTATTTTCACCAAAATAGTAGTCAATCGGTCCTTTGGTAAGCCGACGGCTAATCAACGGCAGGGTGATTAAAATGTTACTGTACTGAGTAGACAGTATTCCCAGCGATTCATGAAGATTACTGCTGTGAGCTTTCTGAACCTGTTGGAGGTAGTCGTTGAATGGCAACGCGCAGAGCCACAACAGTGCCTTTCTGGCCAGATCAGTCCAACCGTACTTTACCGCAATTAGGACAGTTTCCCAAACATGGTGGCTGGATCTGGCCCAGGTAGAGTCCAGAAATTTTATCACCTTTTTTCGCAACAAATCGATGTCATATTTGTCGGCAAAAAACAGGCAACACCAAACCGAATCACCTGAAAACCAGAAAGCAAGAATAACCAAACGCACGTACCGCAATCAATGTTAAAATCAGGAAATCAGATGACACTAAATAGTGTTGTTGACCGGCCGGCAAAATAGTGTTGCCAAATCGGCCAAAGGCCAATACGCAACGTTTTTTTAGGCCATAGATTAAGCCATGGAATAAATTTAGGAGTCGATGGCCTAAAGAATTTTGGCCGCTGAGGCCATTGGCCTAAATTTTTCAACAAAAACCCAGTTAAATTTTATTAATTAATTAATTTGGGAATTTTCAAAAAACTTTTTTGGCCTTCGGCGAGAATTTATACATTTCACTTGTATTTCTGGGCTGCGCCAGCCGCCGGCTGGTTATATTCTCTATTTGCACTTATGAATGCACATTCAGGTTATAATTCCGTTTATACTATCCGTTTATACTACTATAAGTATTTCATCTAAGAAATGCTATTTTAGTAGTTTCATTTTATTTCTATTAGTCTAAATTTGTTCTTTCTTTGGTTCTCCATTACCTGTTTTAATTTTCATTAAAATTCATTAATAAGGTAAAAAGGTAGTTTTTCTAGTACATATGTTAAGCAGTGACAATGGTGTTGTCATGTTCATTTAAATCTTATCACGATTTTTGAATATATTACGCATGAATATATGATAACTGTAATTTTAACAATGCGTACAAGAGCGCGCAACCGAAAAATTAACAAAATTTGAATGGTCTAAATTTTTTGGGTGATGGCCTAAACAATTTGGGTCGTTGAGGCCATTTGGCCTAAAGTTCGGCGACCAAAAAACCCCTGCCAATACGTAATAGGAACTGCAATGCATAATACGTAACAACATAAAGTACGTAAGTATACATATCATATAGACGTGTAATATATTTAGTGTAATACATTGCAACAAAAATATACCTAGTGCAAAACGTGAAGGGACAGGCCGGCGGTCGCCCGGTCGGCCTATTTCTATCCGGCCTGAAAGTCGGCTTGCACTACCTCGCTGGGTCTGGCTTGGCCGAACAGAAATACCGGAGGGTTAACATACAACACTAACGTTAAATTTAATCGCCAAACAATGTACACTAAATTAAGCTGCCAAACCATTTACTGTATATACAAAAAATAAAGAATATTAACAACTCCATCCCATTCCATTCCGTAGCTAACCAGAACAAAAATTCCAAAAATATATAAATAAGAATGAAACCGGAATAGTGTTATCAAGAGAGCATATATAACTGCACTAATATATTAGAAGAAGAGTAAGCCATTGCAGGGTTTATCTTTTTCCATTGCTTAACGGTGCTCCGATCACAGAAATAGGAAGGAACGGAAATAGGAACGGTAGATAAAACAGTATTACGGACGGAGTTCTAATTTTAAAGCAACAGATGTCTAACTCCACGAGCAGGCGCGGTCGTTAAAAACAGGAACATATTAAATAAGTGTCGGATTTCAGAAATAACGAGACAGGAGTCAAATTTCAGAGAAATTTCAGGAACACAGATCCTGGGAATTGGTACCTGGGAATTTTTGCAGAAAGTTTCTGAAATTTCGTGAGAAACGTGTGTGAAAATCATCTTGAAAATCACAAAAATCATGTGGATTTCTTCTCTATTAAATTCTCATGTTCCTGATCACCGTGCTACAACACTAGCTTTAGCGATTGAAGAAAGTATCTCACCACGTTCCCAATCAAAACAGCCACCTAATAGAGATTGGCTGCCACCTAAGCTCTAAAAACCTAACATTTAACTTAAACATCAAAGACACAAGATAAGTCAAACAAAGTCTTTTACCCGCAACCTTAGTCGTGGATCCGGACATTAGCAAGGACAAGATGGTCTCAATCTCTTGGGAGGAGAAATCTACAATTTTCAATCGACCACTAGTCTTCTCCTTGGTCTCCATTTTACCATGAAACATTGCGGCAAAAACGGGACTGCAGGCGGACAGTATATCAGTACTAAAATGGAATTCGACTTCCTCCACTTCGATCACCAAATTATCACCGGGAAACTTTTCCCGGAATGAACGAGACATTTATAATTCAGTTTAAGAATACTATAAAAAGAAAGTTAGAAGTTAGCATGTGAATGGGATTCGGGACTTTCGTGCTGACCAGAGATAAAGCCGGGTCACTATTTCCTGGCCCAGTGACCCGGTAGACCTCTGGACCTAGCGGGGGCGGCTTACTCCTTCAACGCATTTTTGATGCCTTAGGCTTGAAATTCGCAAAACTATTTCGCTATCATGAAAGCAGTTTGTCGGAAAATATTCAGATTTTTCAGCAAAAATTTTGATTCAAACATTACGTCAGAGAAATATCTTCTGACAAACATGACAGTAACAGCATTTAGATATTAAAACTCATAGCTGAAAAACTCTGGTCTTGCTGTGTCCGGCATAAATAAACTTTAGCTTACTGAGAAAAGCTTTCTCGTTCTGTTAATTTCACTAAAATATATCGTTTTTATCAATTTTGACCATATCAATTTTTATCAATTTTGATTTCAGATTTTTATCAATCAATTATGAAATTTTTGCAAAAAATGTTTCCTGCGTCAGAAACAGCAAGACAGGGTCACTCAAAAAGACTGCTTTGCCTATCCTTGTTGCAGTTGTCGACAAAATGCTGCTCAAACTGGCCGGCCATATTTTACAGTTCCTCAATCTTCTACAACAAAAAATGCACAAAAATATAATTTTGAGAGCAAAATATACAAATAAAGATATAATTAACAACTTATCAGTGCTTTAATTGCCGTGACCGTATACTTGGACGAAGCACTGAGGATGGTGAGGATTTCATGGTGAGGATGAGTGTTCTACTCCGTGAGGATTCATCTGATATTATTTAAACTTTTATAACTGAAGTAAAGGCAATATATAATTGCTATACAGTCTTAACCAAAACTGAAAGCTCTAGTAGGAACGTGACGCTACTGGCTACTGATTGCCAGAAACATTCTTGAAAGTTGGGTAAATAAAGTTTGTGCAGCTCGTGTGGAATAAAGTGTTGGAAATCAAAAATTTGAAAAACTAAATATGTTAACCTGCAAAAAAATTGAAAATTTCTGAAAGACGGGTTCCAGACCGGGTCAGAGCCTATGACCCGGTGACCAGATGACCCGGTCCATACAGTGCCCTAACTAACCCAGTTATTCCGTTTCATCTCTTTTACAGACATTCACTCAGTGTCGCCTCGCTATACAAAACTTCCTTTTCTTCCTATCATAGCAACTGCAGTTATTTTTTCAGCCTTTCATAAGTTTTTTACAGAGTCGAATGCCTAGACAGCTAGGCCCTTTGAAAATAATACAGAAAAAACTCAGCAAAAACAGTAAGCGAACGACTACAATTGAAAGCTGAGCTATCACTTTTTGTGGGCTGTTGGTAAATAAAATAAGAGGTCTACATTCGAATATATGTAGTGTTTAGCTGAGTATCCACTTTGACTGAATTCATAGCTCCAATGTCCATCAACAAGTTTTTCATTTTGAAAATATTCGTGTTTGATTGTGATGATTTGATCTTCTTATGCCATGAGTTAAGCAGCAACCCAATAAACACCAGACCATCAGCCAAACGTCAAAGTCAATCAACGTTCTGATGTCTGCGACTGGAAGCAAAAACAATGTAGGCTGCAGCAACGACCACTGACGTAATTAGCGGATTTAGAGCTTTACTTAAAACTTATTTACTACAACGATCGATCAGTATTTTTTGCAAGTGGCCCACCACTATTAGGCACGCACTGCGGCCCGTAAGTGGTCCTCCCCGCAGACCGCAGTCAAGAGGCGGAGAGAAGATCACTGACAGAAAACGTGATCTCCGAGCAAGCTACCGTACGGTTATTTCGGTCACTCCCAAGGCAACTACATTCGTCTTTCCGAATGCAGCTGTCCCCCGCATGGCAATAGCAACTAGGTAGGCTGAAAAACTAAACTGAAAGCCCGCTCGAAAGGCAAAAGGGGGAAAAGTGTGGCTGCAGAAATGGAGTCGGTGGGATAGCGAGCACTAAGAAGACTAAGACAGGATAGTAGGAAACAAACGGTCTGTTAGGAGTAGTTTTGTCACGTTAGCGAAAAATCCGAGCCGGGCCCGGGCCGGGATATTCCTAGACATCCGGACCGGGCCCCGGGACGGGCAAGGCCCGGCCTGAGCCCGGCCAGGATTTTGGGCCCGAAACAGGCCCGAGGCCCGGCCGCGTATTTATAAAATGTACACTTGATTCGCGCAGCAAGAAAGTGTACAACGATTTCGCGCACCCTAAGAAAGTGTACACCGTTTTCGCGCAACACTATCAATGTACATATACATATACAAAGTTATTGACAAAATGTGTCTTCGAAATGTGTACTCCCACAGGACAAGGACAAGCCGCATATACGTATAAAAAATCATACTTTTTCCAAACAAACGGACAAATAAGCTTTCTGGTTCAGTACTTGACTAAAATACTCAGTTATTAGAGCTGGTTACAGTTTCATCTTATCCTTCCTGACTACTATTAAAAGTTAACTGACTTTTAATTGCCCTTAATTAAAACGTAATTATAAATTAGTCTAATTGGATTTAATGAGACTTGGTGCAACCGTCCGATTGTCTACTTTTTAATCCATTGTCCCAATCACAAAGTATCTCCACAGAATACTGCGAGCGATGAACAGTAAACATCGTATCGAAATAAGGATAATCCTATAGTCCGACGGAGGCACTTTTAGAATACCACAGAGACACTCAGAGTACTACAGAGAGGCACCTGAATGTAATTGGTGGAGCTAGGGACTTGAACCCCAGAACCCACGGTACTGAATCTCATTAGATACTCAATAGAGATGCATCGCTAATTTTACAGATTTTTACAATTTAAAAGTTACAGAACATGCACCAGAAAAATGACGAAATACAGACAATCTTTACCAAATTATTTAAACAAAGACTCGGTAATTACATTGTGTCGCAGTACTCTCAAATGCAGTAATACATTAATCGTATTTTGGGGCTTCTAAGTTGGGTAAGTTGGGGTAAGTTGGGATCATCAAGCGGCTCAACCTCATCCTACAATAATTTTAGGTACAACGGGCAAGGATTAAAGTTCGCGTCTGTTAGATTATGTTCTGAAAAGGTGGAAGTTGGAAAGTTGTAAATTTTTTGTGAAACACAATTAACAAGCAGGCCCCTAAAAGGGGCATTATTCCGCATTTGAGCAGTGGTGTATCTGTATAAGGGAGTGAAAGACGAGAGTTGATGGTAGAGGTGTGTTAGTTATTGAAATTGAAAAATATAATTCTTGTATAAAGCAGCACCAGTTCAATCAAAAGCTTGTACTTAATACCAAGAGAACATAAGACATAAGAGTGTGACAACTGGCAGGTTCTTTGTAGGTACAGCTGCAGATACATGCTCTGCGCTCTAACGGCTGACCCCCCCACAAACTAGTATCTAGTAACCCCCACAAATCAGTACCCAGTACACGTTTCTGTACGATCACTAGACTTATCTTTACGTGCTAAAGGTCGAAAACACCAACGCCTGCGTGCGTCTATAATTGTGTCTGCTTTGAGCTTTAGAAAACTAAGATTTGGAATTCGTTTGAAGTGAGCATACGTATTTGTCGGGGGGTCAGCCTTTAGGGAACAGAGCATGTACCTGCAGCTGATAACAGAGAGCTTGCCCGCTGTCACACTCTTTTTATCTATTATGTACTCTTGTCAATGCCGAGATCAAGAACTCAGTACTTCCTAATATTAACCCTGTAATAATCTCAAAACATTTAGGTGCTGCTTTTGAAAAATCGGTTTTATAGTAACAACGTTAGCTAGAATTAAGCATACAAGCGCAGTCAAGACATTTGCTGGTTCGGGTCATTTGCTAAGACGTTCTTTATAAAACAACCAAGGTTAGATGCAAGTTGGCAAAATGGGGTCATTTAGCTGTTTTCTCCGATTTTACTCACAGGAACTGCATGAGAGAGTTCAGAACCCAAATCCGGAAGGCATCTGCGATAAAACGGACGGAATGAGCTTAAAGAACTTATTAATGTGCACCAGCAACCGGTTACCAACAAAAGACTGTTCGACTGAGCATTTGTGCTCTCATATCTAATTTGCATATTTTTCCAAACCCATCTGTTCAATATGTCTTTTCGATTTCTTCCAGGGGGGGGGGTAGTGAAAACAGAAAAATTTATTCTTGTTCCCCTTTCTATTTTAAAATTTAATGTTTCGTGAAAAGTTACTTCTTTTCCCAAGAACAACAACTTTAGAATTTTAATTTCCACTATTGCTTTGACAGTCAAGTATGCAGCCCCCCACGGCTAAAAAAAAAGCTGAAATACAGTGATAAACATGCAGAAAGGTGCCAATTAGAGATTTGAGCTAGAGCGTATACCATCTATTTTCCGAAGCAATAATTCCGCCTCTAGGCGGAATAAAAACCCAACGATAAAATCTTTTCCTCCCACTCGGAAATATTATAGCAGTAAAATTTTAGTAGGAAGGTTTTTCCAAAATGTCACCGTGACATCACTATGACGCATATTTAGTGCGGAATAAATTATCAAAGTATTATCCTTATTTCCATACGATTTTTACTGTTCATCGCTCGCAGTATTCTGTGGAGATACTTTGGAATTGGGACTATGGACTAAAACGTAGACAATCGGACGGTTGCACCAAATCTCATTAAATCGAATTAGACTAATTTATAATTACGTTCTAATTAAATCCAATTAAAAGTCAGTTAACTTTTAATAGTAGTCAGGAAGGATAAGATGAAACTGTAACCAGCTCTAATAACTGAGTATTTTAGTCAAGTACTGAACCAGAAAGCTTATTTGTCTGTTTGGAAAAAGTATGATTTTTTATACGTATATGCGGCTTGTCCTTGTCCTGTGGGAGTACACATTTCGAAGACACATTTTGTCAATAACTTTGTATATGTATATGTACATTGATAGTGTTGCGCGAAAACGGTGTACACTTTCTTAGGGTGCGCGGAATCGTTGTACACTTTCCTGCTGCGCGAATCGCATGTACATTTTGAAAATGTGCGCGATATCGCTGTACACTTTCTTGCTGCGCGAATCAAGTGTACATTTTATAAATACGCGGCCCGGCCCGGATTTCGGGCCCGAAACAGGCCCGAATGGTCAAAATTAGTAAAAACGATTTTTAATGTAGTTTTCAGCAGATAATAAACATAAGTAATCAGAAATAAATGTAAAAATAATATACAATAATGTATCGGCATTAACTTTGCAATGTCTGTTAATCTAAAATAACACTTTATTATGAACTGTATATAACTTCCTTTGTTTGTCTTTTGAATTTTTATAAACGTCTTTTCAATAAACGAATAGGCATAATAAAGCAATGCATCACTCACCAATCTCATATAATTGAAAGCATTTCAATGAACCCGATTTAGGTATAATTCGAGAACGGTATCGAGCTCTAACGGAGTAAAACTACCAAACCAAGAACGATGTTTTTAAGTAATACTTGATATTTATTATCTAACGTCTACTTTTCAGTTCAATTGAAGTGAAAAAGCTTCTTGTTTCAAGGATTCTCCGAAAAATTTGGTGTTTTTGTGTCCATTTATATCAATTTTTCCTTTAGCCCGGAAACGGGAAAAAATCCGGGCATGTTTCGGGCCGGGACCGAAAAAAAACCGGGCCGGGCCCGGGCCGGGCCGCTCCGATCAAACTTTTATCCGGGCCGGGCTCGGGCCAGGCCCGGCCCGGGCCCGGCTCCGGGCCCGAGCCCGAAACAGGCCCGGATGACAACACTAGTTAGGAGGTGTCCCCTCACGAAAGTTGCAAAATTAGTTTTAACAGTTAAATTTTTACATCTCGGTACAAATTGTGCTTATCTTTCTGTATGCAAAATATAATCAACTATTTACATTAATTTATAACTTAAAATCTTCTTTAGTTTGACACAAGACCCAGGGGACCTTTTTCACCCCCAGGCCTTGAGTCAAACAATTATCCTACGTCGGTCTACCTTAAACGCTGTTAAACTCCTCTCCTAATATATACTCTTTTAAACAGCTGACTTAAAAGGAGAATAAGCAAAAGGTATATCGTAAACTCAGAGTAAATCTTCGTATATCCTGGTATATCCTGGTTGTTGTGAGTATGCAAGGACCAGTTATTTTTCTCCAGGTTCCCAATTATTGTATCATAAGACTCCAACATGAGAACCCAGCTCATACTAAAACTATTACAAAGTCCATTTAATTTGACGACGTGTGGGACATACTGTAACAGACCCTACAAGTCAAGAAAAATCTGCTTATAGCGAATAAATTGACTGCCACGAAAATGATGTAAGCTAGGCTTATAAAATGTATTATATATAATAAATAATAATCATAAACTGTGAAGGAAGAGATATTTAAAGTATTAGTTATACTTTTAAAAACTAGCTTCGCTGCTGGACAATGTACCAAGACCATACACTAAACTCAAAACTGAAATTAAGAATCATAAAATAAAAACTTATCCTTCTAGAAAAGCAGCTTATCTCGGCCACGTAGTTGATGCGATCCACTATTTAGCTTTAAGCTTAAAATTCGATCGATCAGTATGATCTTACAAGTAAACACTTGCAATCTCTAAGTTCTAATGTTGAACTCGAATGCTCATCGATGCACCTCTAGGTATCTATAAGTACAAGTTTTGCACAGTCGTATCTAAAGATTCTGTACCATTCTAGCTCCACTTAAACAAAACTATCTCTAGGAAAGTTGAAAATTTGAAAACTTCTAAATTTTGAAACAGTGAACCTGTGATACGACCATATTGACTAAATCTGCCCAGACAACAAAATCTTCACAGAACAAAAAGGTTTAATCATGTCAATTAATCTCCACCTATACGAGCAATATATGACTTACAGCCAGCAAAAATGTCAATCATTAATACAGTACACTACAAACGAAAGAAGATAACAAATCAAATCCAGCAGCCAAAGCAATGACATACACAAGTGTCCTTTAACTGTCAAAATAGAAGTGTAAGGGAAGCAGGCATAGGAAAGATTGATAAGACTGATATGGGAGTGCAGCTGATGGACCTGTGGTGTAGCGGTAGCATGGCTGTTTCCGGAACAGAAGGGCAATGGTTCTATCCTCGGCTGGGCAAATTCTTTACTTTCAATCGTGAGTGAAAAGCTGAACCGCCCTCTTCCCTTCTCTCTTCTAGGTTCTGGTTTCGTGGGTACAAGGGTACTTGACGCCTCCCGTTCGGGCTTGTCCTTGGTTTCGACATGGTCCACCAGCCCTGGTAGAAGCGCTACATGTACAAGCATCCTGGCAGCCTCGTCACACGTAGCGCTTCTACCAAGGGCTGGTGGACCAGGAAGAGACCAAGGACAAGCCCAAACGGGAGGCGTCAGGCACCCTCGTACCCACGAAACCAGAACCTAGAAGAGAGAAGGGAAGAGGGCGGTTCAGCTTTTCACTCACGATTGAAAGTAAAGAATTTGCCCAGCCGGGGATCGAACCACGGCCCTTCTGATGCGGAAACAGACATGCTATCGCTACACCACAGGGCCATCAGCTGAACTCCCAATCAGGCATATCAATCTTTCCTATGCCTGCTTCTCTTACAGAAGTGAACTCTTGAATAAATGCTGAAAGGCTACTCCAATACTACAGCAATGAACAGCTAAATAAGCAACGCATTTACAATTACCTTCACAGGACAAAATACCGCAATCAATGCTCTCCATGCTCCATAATTTTGTATAATCCACTCTGGTTACGATACAAACATCGCCGATCGATACAAATGTCAGCACTAAGAAAACATCTTCTTGTAAGAACACAGCATCGCTAATACACTCTGTCTTCGAATTTTTGAACCGTTTAGTTGCCCCTACTCCAGAAATTTGCGAAAATGGCAAACAATAAGGTCTTAACGAGCATAAACTAAACCAAACAAGGATGCAGCACAGCAACTAAACATTAGTAAACATTTCAAGATCAACATAAAGAAGCAATGAAGTAAGTAAATAAAACGACAAGACTACTTTTTACTACAAATATGAACCGCAAAGCTTGCAAGACAATCAGTATCGTCGCACGCAGAAATACCACATACACTACACTCGATGCCATACTTCCGCATACAATCAGTATTAGTAAAAGAACAGAAACCACAAGTAGACTTTGGACAGGCAACTGTAGCATAACAGAAATCATCATCTTCTTTGGTTTTACGACGACAAATCAGCGGAAAAACTGCCAAAACGTTGGCATACTGAACGGACGGTACACCAATCTTTAAGTGAAGATTACTGATTAGAGCTTTCTGAACCTGCTGGATGTAATCGTTAAATGACAAATGGCAGAGTCCCAACAGTGCCTTCTTAGCAACGTCCATCCATCCGTATTTCAGACTAAATAGAACCGTCTCCCAAAGATGATCACTGGACTTGACCCAGGTAGACTTCACAAAACTCTGCACCTTCGCTTGCAGCACACCAACATCATATTTGTCAGCGAAACGAAGACAACACCAAACTGATTCATCTGAAACAGACACGCTATTGTTACATATATATATAGGTCATGCTGTTTGAAAAGCCACGAAATTTCTGTTATTTGCTTAAATAATGGAATTTGAAAGCATTCGACTTAAAATTTTCTCAAAATATGTGCTAATACAGAATGCTAATCAAAAATGCATACATGTGCTTGATGAGAGACCTGTAGCTCTCCCCCTCCCATGAAGGATCCCTTAAATACACCCCACCCAGAATCCGGATTTCCCCGTTTGTTAGGCAAACAATCGGAGAATCCGGTTTTCGGTGGCTTTCAGCCGCCGGTCCCCCCCGATTCCGCCTCCTGCAACTGTCTGGTTCTGAATCTGAAACATTCAAAGTTGGCCGAAAAACGTTGTTTTAATTTATTGACGCTTTTCAGTCTGAACTATGAGGGTTTTAATTTCTTTGTCTGGATAAAAAGCATCTAAAAGGCGAGCAAATTGTGATTCATAAATTTAATTAAATTACGTCGCCAATCGAATTGAATTGCTTGATTGAACTCACAATCCAATTCAGAAGTCCGGCCGGCGGAGTCAAAAATCCGGTCGGGCAACCAACTAGTGGTGACTTCCGTCGGTTCTGAAAATATGCTCATTTAAACGAGCGTACTCGATTTACCATATGCCTCTAACAAAAACCCTGAAAAACGCTGTTTTAGTGACTTTTCACAACTTTGACCCTGGGCGAGGTGCCACGGGGCCATGCTGACCAGTGGCCACTTCAGGCGGTTTCGTCATTGTGCTCATCGTGTTCAGCGACCCCGAATTACTCTACATGGGTACCACCAATTTTCAATTTTAGATGACTTTTGGACCTTTTTTCGGACTTCGTGAAATTTGCCCAGTCCAAAGTCCAAACGTTAAAAGTTCTATTTTTTAACCATCGGTAAAAGTCGACCCAGAGCGAAATTGGGAAATCAAACAAACTTAGTCTGGACCCATATATACGTAGACACTAAAAAATAGTACATATAGAAACAATTTGTACATGGGCCGTTTGAAAAAATCAGTATGCGCAAAAAGGTCCTTATAAATGTCAAGAAGTGGTCAATACATACAGAGTAAAACCCAACTTTTAAACTTGTATTAAAAAGTCGATTTTTTAAAGTTCATTTTTAGGGCAAGTTTGGTATCATTCGAAAGATCTTGGTCTGGAGATTTCAAAAATGTAAACTCTAGCTCTCAACTCCTTACCGTTAATTAGTCTCGGCTAATTAACTGTTTTCCTAATTCGCAAAGTGCCTTATAGCTCATGTTATGAGGGGCGCTCCGCGCACCCTCATGATATGCAATGCAGCATATAATATAAAATTTTGCACGGCATAGCATCATATATCAAACGCTTGAAAATGCTATGCGTATCCCACATTACACTTTCGAAGCATTTGAGTATTTACGCTACAGCTAAGCGGATTAGAAATGCGGCCCGGGCCGGGCTGACTGGTGGAAATGTTCATCTGTACTGTCCAGGCTTTCTAAAATCTGACTTTGCACCGAGGAACCTACACAGTAACAAATTTTCCCTATCAGAAACTTTACCTCATATACAGCATCAAGTGGTCGCAAACGTAACTGTGCAAGTATGTAATATTTTCTGTATGAAAAAAAGAGTTATGCCCCTACCTGTCACTGGTGCACTGGATCCAGGCATTAACATAGGTAAGATTGTTTCAATCTCTTCAGCGGAGAAATCAACAATTTTCAGTCGACCACTCGTCTTCTCTATCGTCTCCATTTCACCATGAAACATTGTGTTAAACACGGAACTGCAGGCGGACAAAATGTGTGTACTGAAATGTAATTCAGTTTCCTCCACTTCAATCACCAAATCATCATAGGAAGATTTTTCCTGGAATGAGCGAGCCATGATTCAACTTACGGATACTGTAAAATAAAAAAATTAGTATTAACAGGTATTATTAAGATACTGTTGACATACTTATGTGCGAACGTAATGCCAAGGCAATGAA
This sequence comes from Trissonchulus latispiculum, assembly GCA_030248195.1. Taxonomy (NCBI): domain Eukaryota; kingdom Metazoa; phylum Nematoda; class Enoplea; order Enoplida; family Ironidae; genus Trissonchulus; species Trissonchulus latispiculum. The sequence continues at coordinate 104,246 of JASAND010032067.1, read as the reverse complement.
GCTAGAAGTTTTAGGTGTCATGGAACCAGGCAAGGCTTAGGAGATAACAAGCCTGCTACAATGCTAGCCTGATTCAGTGTTGACAAATGGGATGGGATCCCATGGGATGGGATCGGGATGGGATTCAGAACTCATCCCATATAGGAAGGTGGAATTACCTGGGACTAAATCCGCTTTGACAGTGGAATACCAAAATTTTGGATTTTGAATTTTGATAATTGTTTCAAAAGAATAAATTTTAGCAAATTGTTTCAAAAGAATAAACTTTAGCAAATGCATCTTCATTATTGTGCTGTGTTTGGTCAGGAGTTTATAATACCTAGAGTAAGACACTCAGCTCTTCCTAATAGAATAAGCTTGCAAGATGCTCGAAACATTAAAGCCGGGTTCACACAGGAGTCTTAAGTCTTAAGTCTTAAGTCTCTAGTCGTAAGTTTTATGTCTTTAGTCTCAAGACCTAATTGATTCACACAGGAGTCTCAAGTCGTAAGTCGTAAGTCTCTAGTCTTTAGGAGTCGTTAGTCGTAAGTCCTAAGGCATTGATTCACATTGCCAGTTTTAAGTCTTTAGAAACGTGTCTTTAGAAACGGAGAAACATTATGCCCTTTGAAGAATTAACTGCAATTTCATTAAATATGTTTAATTATGTTCATTAATGAATTTTGTGGGAGTGAAACATTTTGTTTTTTTGTAATTTGATCCAACAAAATCAGACAGTTTTCAAATTTTTTACCGAATTACAACATTTATTTAATTATTTTCTAAATTATTCTTGTATCTAACTAAAAATAATTTTTCGCGTAAATTCTTGAAAGGGCACTGTTGATATTATTTAAGATATGGCCAGAAAACGTAGGATTAAGCATGCTAAGATTATTGGAATTTTATATCTTAATATGATGTTGCGGAAGCGGCGTAGGTTCTGGATAAGGCCCGCATTCAAAAAGCGATCCTTTGCCAGTGAATTTTATGGATTAATACAGGAAATGAGGCTATTTGATCACGAGTCTTATTTTAAGATGTTTCGAATGCTGCCAACAGATTTTGACAATCTCTTGAGTTTAGTCGGTCCGGAGCTGAAGATGAAAGTGGAAACTAATTATCGTTCTGACTATATTCGCCCTGATGAAATGCTGGCAGTTACCTTGCGATACCTAGCCACTGGTGATTCCCAGCAAACCATCTCTTTTTCCTACCGTATGGGCAAGTCCACAGTTTGCAACACAGTCTCAGAAACTCTTGATGCCCTTTGGTCTGCTCTTTCTAAGCTCTATCTCAAACCCCCTTCAACGAATGACCTGGTTGAATCAGCACGCCAGTTTGAAACACGCTGGCAGTTTCCAAACGCCTTTGGTGCCATCGATGGCAAACATTGCGTCATTCAAGCTCCCGCTCTCTCTGGTTCCGATTTCTACAATTTCAAAGGAACTTTTAGCATTGTTTTGTTGGCGGTGGCTGATGCCCACTACAGATTTACCATGATTGATGTTGGTACTCTTTGGTACGTTTTTCTAACTTCTTCAATCAATGCTTCATCTGATAGACCGGGCGAAGACATGCTGGATATGACAAAAACACAAAGCGCAAAAAACCACTTCTATGGGAAAATGCAAGCAAACAATACGTGGGCGGAGCTTAGCGCTGTGTTTTGATTGGTCAAATCCTTAAGACTAGTCTTAAGAGATGAATTCAGCTGACGTCGAAATTTTCAGTCGCAAGGATTCTAAAGACTTAAAACTTAAGACTAAAAACTGCAGTGGGAATCAATCCAGTCTTAAGTCTTAAGAGCTTAAGACCTTAAGACTTAAGACCTTAAGACTTAAGACTCTGTGTGAACCAATTTCTTACGACTTAAGACCTTAAAACCTTAAGACTTAAGACTTAAGACTCCTGTGTGAACCCGGCTTAAGGCCGAAATCTCGGTGGGCTTCTCAGCATGTAAACATACAACGCTGACATTTTTTGAAGACGGTCGTTTTCGACAAATTAAATACTATAACTTGAGCTAGGAAAATCGTACAGCAATAATTTTTATATGATTATGTTGCGTAGAACGAGATCTTTTTAACGATATAAAAATTATATAGTTCGGTTTAGGTAATCTCTTACAGAACTGGCAATAAAGCATCCTTGCGACGAAAATTCTAGAATTTCATCATTTCTTAGAAATGCGTTACGTCGTTGTTGAATGTTATAGTATCTAATTTGTCGAAAACGCCCGTCTTTAAAAAATGATATCGTTGTATGCTTACATGCTGAGAAGCCCCCTCCCCCGAGATTTCGGCCTTAATGTTTCGAGCATCTTGCAAGCTTATTCTATTGGGAAGAGCTGAGTGTCTTACTCTTGATATTATAAACTCTTGGTTTGGTCGAATCAAGATTTTGGTATCGGATTGACCGTAGGCTAGCCGCTTAGACAAGTGTTTCATAAATTCATAGATTCAGAAGTCCTGCAACGTGTAGAGCTGTGCTGTACCGCGCTTGTTTATTGATTTTACTTTAAATTTAATATTAAGTATCAAATTGTCTAAAACTGTCTAATTCACGCTGATTCAAATTTTAAAAATTTGATGAAATGTTTGCAAAAGAATTAGAATTCCAATTAGAACATAGAACCTCCCTCAATATGCCTGTGTAATTAAATTTTTTGAAATAACTAACTAGAGTTCATAGGCATAATGCTATCAAGAGTGCATAATTGATCTTAAGTCGGGGAATGCAAAGATCCTAATTTGCATACTGCTCATTTGCATATTGCGTAGCGTTAGCTACGACTGCATTGTCTCTTCAGTTACGAGCTAATTTTTGCCTACAACGGTAGCTCTGCCAAGTTCCTCTGTCCCGTAGTTTTGTTTTTTGTGTGCCTGGTTCGTCAGCCTGTTTTCATGCCTGCTGACAGAGAATCCGATCGACGTGAAGCCGAAGCAGATAGACGCTCTGCTTCTGCCAGTAACGATCGCCGCTCAGGATCCGCTCGGTCAAAGTCTACTTCCAGTAGCGCTTCCTCTCGACATCTTAGGAAGCGTCGCCGGCACCGATCACTCAGCTCTTCGTCTTCCAGCTCCTCAACGCATTCTTCTCGAACTCTTAAGAAAAATGATTTGCGGTACCAGACAAACTATGACCAATTGAAATTTCTTCAAACTGTGAGAGCCGATATTCAATCCTGCTATAAGATAGTTAAAAAGTATAAACATAAGGGTTCCAAGTTGCCTCGTGCCCTCCGAAAAATGAAGAAGACGCTTACCAAGATCGACGATCAACACAAGCAGGTTGTTCTCAATGATTCTGTTGGCTTCAAGACTGCGGCCGTTTTGTCCAAATCCAAGAAGCTCAACCTGTCTGCTACAGAAAGTGTGGTTTTGGGTCTGAGTGCTTTATCCTCCAACACGACGAAGACTCAGCCTCAGCCCTTTTCAGGCGGCCGAGGGGCCTACACCCGGGTTTCTCGGCCACGAGTCCAGGGTCGAAACTGGTCCGCAAACGCTGATCCCTGCTACCTCTGCCGCAAGCCAGGCCATTTTGTCCGTGACTGTCCCCACAACCGCTTCAAATCTGTCCCAACCACTTCAGCACAACTTTCCTGATCTGTCCGCCCGCCATCTAAACCTGCTGGAAGGTAAAATTTCATTTGAAACTATTTTAATTCAGCAAGAAGCTTTATGTAATCTTGGTAACGTTTGCGGTAGACTTAGACAACACAAGAGTTTTTGGTTTCATATTTCTCCTAATCCTTTAGTCTTAAATACTGTAGAGTTTGGTTACACAGTACCTGTCGTTGGCAAACTACCTCGTTTTTCAAAAGCTAATAATCAGTCTGCTATTGCACAGTCTTCCTTTGTGACCAGCGAACTCACTAATCTTATTACGTATGGTTTTGTGGTTAAGTGTGAGCCCGATGACTTGTACTGTTGTAACCCTCTTTCGGTTCAGTTTAGTTCTAACAAGTTACGCTTAATTCTGGATTGTTCGACTTTGAATCATTGGGTAGCTAAATTTAAATTTAAACTTGAAAACATTTCTCACGCCTTACAATATTTTAGTTCTAATTGTTTTATGGCTAAGCTGGATTTAAAATCTGGTTACTACCATGTCGATATACATCCTCACAGTAGCAAATTCTTAGGTTTGGCATGGGATTTTGGATCAGGTACGGAGTTTCTAAAATTTACAGTGTTACCGTTTGGACTTTCATCTGCTCCCTATTTGTTTAACAAGCTTTTGCGCCCATTTGTGGCACGTTGGCGCCTTCAAGGTATTTTTGTTGTTTTCTTTTTTGATGACTGTATTCTGTTCGCTCCGACTCCTTCTCTTTTGAGGTCTCATCTGAAAATTGTTGTTACTGATTTACATCAGGCTGGATGGGTTCTGAATATTCCTAAGTCTGTCTTACAGCCAGTTCAACGTCTCGACTTTCTTGGTTTTACTCTTGACAGTGTCCTTTTTTCGGTTGCCGTTCCGACCTCGAAATTAACCAAAATTATGTCGGACTTGCAACAACTGAAATCAACCTATTCTTCTACTGCTCGAATGATTTTGCGCTGTGCAGGGCGTTTAATGTCTTGTATGCCCGTTTTAGGTGATACCGTTTTGCTACGCACGCGATCTATGTACGCCCTGGTCGGAGCTAGTCAGGCGTGGGACGATCCTTTGATTGTCAACGAGTTAGTTCTTGCTGATGTCAACTTTTGGTTGGACCATTTAGCCAACATATCTTCGCGGAGCTTAGCCCCGCTTCCTGTGGTACCTGTCTGGCAGGTGACTTCTGACGCCAGTGATCTTGGTGGAGCTTCTGTTCTCTTCAAAGAGACCGATGTGTGGAAGATTGCACATTTTCCTTGGGACCGGTTGCGGGCTGTGGGCTCGATTGCCGGAGTTGACGGTTCGGAAGCTGGGGCTACGGGCTTGACATTCAAAGAGTTAGTTTCCATTTATATTGGTTTGCAAAGTCTGTGTGCTGAATTGCAAAAATCGTCTGTTTTGTGGTATATATACTGATAACCAATCGGTAACTTATATTATACGACGTGGTTCAATGAAGCCTCGTCTCCACGCACTTGCTATTCAAATTGCGGATTTTTGTACTCGGTACGAAATTCAATTAAAGGTGACTTGGATTCCCAGATCTTACAATACTGTAGCCGACTATTACAGTAAGCTCAAAGACAGTGATGACTGGACTATTTCTGATACTCTTTTTCGTGTCTTTAACAGACGTTTCGGTCCCTTTAGTATCGATATTTTTGCTCATTCTACTAATTCAAAAGTTCCTCGCTTTTTTTCAAAATTTGCTTGTCCCGGTTCTCTAGGCGTTGATGCCTTCACACAAATTTGGGACTTTGAGTGCGTTTGGGCAGTACCACCACCACGTTTCGCGGCTGCTGTGCTGCATAAACTTCAACAATGTTCTAATGTGAAACTCTTATTAATTGTGCCTTTTTGGATTTCAGCTCCTTATTTTCCGATGCTTTTGACTACTACTCCCGCGGATTTTGGGCTGCGTTTCAAATTTATTATTAGAAACGCACAAAGATTTGTTCTTCCTGGTTCACAGTCTGGTGGAATTTTTGGTTCTAAATCGTTTCCTTTGTCTTTACTGTGTTTATATTTTGATAAATAAATTCTGTTCCTTATATCGTCGTCTTTGCTAGTGTTATGCTTTGTTTTCCCATCTTTGTATTCCATAGACTTAAGGAAGATTATCTCGGAACGTAGTGTAGAGATAATTGATCTTAAGTCGGGGAATGCAAAGATCCTAATTTGCATACTGCTCATTTGCATATTGCGTAGTTAGCTACGACTGCATTGTCTCTTCAGTTACGAGCTAATTTTTGCCTACAACGGTAGCTCTGCCAAGTTCCTCTGTCCCGTAGTTTTGTTTTTTGTGTGCCTGGTTCGTCAGCCTGCCCTCCCACCCATCCCTTCTACCTCACACTTCTGTATTTTCTTACTGTGTCGTCTGCTGTGTTTAGGCCTCATTTCCGTTACTTCCTGGTACTCTTCTCTTCGAGGTGCTTCTACTTCTCCGCCTCAAATGATCGATTTTGCTGTGACCATGTGCTCCAGTTTGGCGACCAACTCGCTTAAGTCGTATCTTAACTTTATTCAGCAATTTATTTCGTGGCTCGCTACAGCTTGTCCTGATACTCCCGCTTTGCCAGTTCAGCCCCTTCAGGCTGGATTGTTCCTGCTTCACTTACGTAACTCTCTTAGTGCTGCCTCTGTGAATTTGGCATTCTCTTCCTTGTCCTTCCTCAATCAATTTCTTGGATATGGCGAGTCTCTCGGCAAACATCCGTCTCTCCTCAAGTTGCTTGCCGGCTGCCCGTCCCTCAACCAAGAAGGCTGTTTTTTCCTCAGCACATATTACCACCATCCTTTCTACAGCTCAGTCTTCACATTCTGATCCTGTTCAATTGCGAACTGGTGTAATTTTCTCTCTTGGCTATGTCGCTATGTGTCGGGCAAGTGAACGTCGATCCCTCACCATTGGCGACGTTGTTTTTTATGATTCCTTTGCCAAGGTTCACATTCGTTCGAGTAAAACGGACCAACTCCGCAAAGGAGATTTTACTGTGATTGCGGCGTCTCATGATGGTAAATGTCTGTTTACCCTGCTTCAAACTTTTCTTGAATACCTTCTGTCGTTTCCTTTTCTTACTACGTCTTCACCCTTGTTGCAATCTTTCCGACACACTAAGAAATCCGGTCTGATTCCCTCTGGTAAGGCCATCTCTTATGATACGCTGCGGAAAGTTGTGAAAACGTCTGCGCAGTCCGTAGGACTGGATCCTAGTACCATATCCACTCACAGCCTTCGTGCGAGCGGTGCCACTGCCGCTGTCAGAGCTGAAGTTTCCGACCGATTAATTCAGCTCCAGGGACGGTGGAAGTCTGTCCAATCTTTAGATCGTTATGTTGAAGAACCCTTACAAAAACGAAGGCTTGTTGCTTCTAATATTTTAAAAGCTTAATTTTTATTTTGATAGCTCATTTTTTATGTGCCAAACTGTGTTTTCTGACCGTTGTATTAGGCAAAGCTCAATAAAGCTCTCTTCTTCTTCTTCTTTATGGTTTGTTTTCCCATCTTTGTATTCCATAGACTTAAGGAAGATTATCTCGGAACGTAGTGTAGAGATAATTGCACTATATACAAGAAGAAGAGTAGGCCACTAGAGGGCTCCTCTTCTTGGCATTGCGTAACGGTGCTCCGCGAATGTTCCCCCGGTTGGTGGAGGGGGGGTAGCTCTCTTCGACAAAGCAAACCCCCCTGTTTGGTGGGAGGGTAGCAGAAAAGTGCCTGAAAATTGTATATCCTGTATTTGAGTGCAACTGTTGACTTGGGACGGGTCAACCTATACAGATAAGCACTGAGTGACGTCTTCAAACCAGCCAACTCTTCGTTTTCATCACTTCCTATACAAGAGTAACTTTACATTACGATGTTTCAATGCTGCAACAATGTTTAAATTGTTGAAAGCATATCATTCAGCTAACAGACTGTCCCGCAAAGCCTTTATTCTCATTTTCAGAGAAAACTATTCAACTTTATTGAAATCAAAAAGCAAAGCAGAAGAACAGAACATAAAGCAGTGGATAACAACAGCTACAGTGTTAGTGAAAAGCTACCCAGCAGTCAGAGATAACGCATGCGACAGTAAACTGCAAAACATAACTTTATCCCTGGAAACATGAAAAGAATGCAAATATCAAACAACTGAAGCACAAAACTGATGCGAATGTGCCAAAGTAAAGAAAAGAAGGACGAAAGCGCCAAAGACGTTCTCTTTTAAAGGAGAGTGTTCCACAATTCAAAGTATTCGTGCAGCTACATCCTTTTATAGGTACTAGCTAAAAGCTGCATTATCGCGAACGCAGTGCAGCGATAATAGGAATTTTCAGCTAAAGGTAATCAAACGATTCAGTTGAGGAAACGGTAGAAAAACACATCGTGCGACACAGTACAACTACAGACACAGAGTGGCATAAACAATACACAAAAAAGAAGCAAAACAGGATCAAATCCAGAGAGAGCAAACACGCAACGAACGTAATCTTTGATAAAACTACTATTGACTAAGTGTAGAGAATACACGGATATAATGACCATTAAAGCAAAACGTATCGTATCGCAGGCGCGTAGCCAGGGGGGGGGGAATTCCCCCCCCCCCCGAAATTGTGTTGCTCTCAGGAATTTTTTCCTGCCATGTGTAAAACGCTCGTTTTTCAAAAAAATTTTCGCGCCTTCGGTGCGTATTTACTTAAATTTACCACCATAATATGGGTTTAGAACGCCAAAAATGTGTTCTAAATACCCTAATGGGCGTGGTTCGCCCAGTTTATACATCATTTGCGTGAATGAAAACGTATTGAGCATCATTTCGCTTCTTTAATTCAAAGAATGCTTTGAAAAAATTCCTCAGACGTTACAAATCTGAAAAATTTTCAACTGAAAGAGACGAGAAAGAGAAAGAGAAAAAACTGATTTTACAGACCCCCACCAAATTTTGGCATTCCCTCCCCCGAAAATTTTTTCTGACTACGCTAGTGTCGTATCGTATCAAAGCATAACGTATCTGGCACTATTTCTTAGTACAGATATGAACAGCAAAATTAACAAGACAATCCATTCTGATGTCACAAGACGTAATACCACAAACGGTACACTTTATGCCATATAAGTACTGAACTGCAGTGTTGTTACAGAAGGAACACGAAAAGTTTGAACAAGGACCAGCGTTCCCAATACGTTTCCTGTCTTGATTAATATGATGTTTCAATATTTAGGGAACGGGAACAGTGACTAAAACATTTCTGTTTGCAGACGATCTGCAAATTTCTGACAATTTTTGAGCAAAAATTAGCGATACCTATTGAAAATGAAAACTAAGTTAAATTGTTACGAACTGTTTTGTTATATTATATGCCACGCTGACATTTAACAGTTAAGGGGGGGGGCTACGAACGGTTTTGCACAACTTCTTCAGAGAGACCTGCCTTTTGGCATATGATTAGCTAACATATCAAGGTTAAATAGTCCGTAGTGGGCATTATTATATCTAACACATATCGATTCTGGCACTACGCCAAAGTAGAAATTTTGGTGCGAAAAGTGGGTTTTTTGAAAAAGCTTTTCTGAATTCTGGTGGATTAACGGTTTGACCAATTCTGAAACTTTTTGTCACAAATGTTAACTGTTACTAGTGCTAAATATTAAAAGTACAACTAATAAACAATAAACTAAAGTAATTAACAGCTCAAAGTTTGAAATTTTGCAAAAAGTTGCGAGGTGACCGTGCGCCGTTTTCGATCTAATAAAATTGGCAGCCCCTAGCCTACCCCAGCTTTTTACCAGTTATTTGGCTCTAATAGGGGCATACTGTCTGTGAGTTTCAAGGGCTTTGGTTTTCTGGTTAGTGTGCTAGCCAACTTTTAATTAAGAAATAACCCTTATTTTTAGGTGGCTCTAATAGGGGCATACTGTCTGTGAGTTTCAAGGGCTTTGGTTTTCTGGTTAGTGTGCTAGCCAACTTTTAATTAAGAAATAACCCTTATTTTTAGGCCTGAAAAGCTAGCTAAGCGCAGTAAAAATGGGGTCAAAACATTTTTTGCCTCCGATTTTGCCGAAAAGGTGGTTATAGGGGTTATTTGACCTGCTGAATCCGAATATGAAATCCGTTTTTCGATATGACGCTTCCTTCGTTCAGTATGTGCTTACAACTGTCTTAGAGCTTTCTGGAGCGATCGCCATCCATACTTCGAGAAATCAATCTAGCATTTCTAAGCATTGGAGCGAGGTTTAGTGACATACCTTTCGGCACATCTTGGTGCACTCACTGGCCTGTAATGTGCAACGTTTCAGCCTATTCTGCCACAGTACTTTGGGTGTAATTGACTCACATCTTCGAAATGGTGCCAAATAACAGCGACAATATCGATAATATAATCCAGCACTGCGAATACAGGGATTAACGAAATCACGTCATTTATACCAAAGTTAAGACAGATACTTGGAGTATTAATTGCCGCAAAGTTTGGTTCATTTGGTAAACCACAGCTCATTAGAAGTTAGTTAACCTCCATCCGTATAGACCTACAACACCCAATTTTTCGCATTTTGATCGTATCGCACAGAAAAGTAGGCAATGGTCTAGAGATTATTTTACGCGATATCAAAGCACTATATGTCAGAACTAATTCCTGAAAATTTGGGTACTGTGCCTTGCACATAGCGATCAGGGCGAGGCGAAGTTTGTGTAGGTGTCATGTCGAGCTTTGGACCGATAACACCAACTTCTGATGGCTCCACAGGACGCTACGCTGTATGGAATTCTTTCAAACTTTAAACTATTTTACACTTAACCTAATACTATTGTGTGGCAAAAGACTAGCTAGCTTTTCCAACATCGAACTTTTAGTGAAATTCGTAGCCCCCCCCCTTAACTATATATATGCTCCACCACCTCAGTTTCTACCAGCTCAGCCTAGTTGCTACGCATAACGCATTATGTAATAATACCACTCGTGTTTGAACAAGTTCAGCATACAAGACTAGTGAACTTTTACAATGACAGCTGCAGATGTCAGTCGTCAATCGCAGTTCTTCATTACAATTCATTTTCCACTGAAGCATATTTCACTATCCGCGAATTTAGCGCAAGTTCAGAAATGTGGGCAACATCCAATCCAAAGCCCAAATACATTTCCTACAAAATCGAAGGCTAAAATTTCCATGCTCGCCGAATCCACCCTAAGCGTCAAAAGTTCTCGCAAAATCAAAGCTTTTAAGGCATTTAAAATCGACGCGTGGTCAAAACACGGCATAAAAATTTTAGCTAGATTGATAAAACAATTTAGCACTTGGTGGAGATATAAAATCGGCCAAAGCCTAAGTCAGAGTCCACAACTCTGATAGAACATAAAGCGAAACGCTTAAACTCCTTCATCTAGCAGCTGGCTTGGGTTCAGCGTGCATTCTAACGTGTGGATCATGAAAGATCCGTTGTTGTATTACATAACTGCCTGCAGTAATCTCATCTGTTTTTATATTCCTAATAAACAATCTTTCACATTCGTGACTAAAATATATACATATGTAAAGGTAAAGGTAAAGTGACCCCTGGAGAGAACTCCAACCTGCAGAAGGTTATAGGGTGCCGATTCACAGCCCGAAGCCAGGAGCGACAACTCTAATGTTGACTACATATGTGGAAGGGGGGCCAGCCCTTCATCAGGCATTGTGCCAGAACACAGACTCCTGTTACCTTCCCACCGCAGTGGTAGCCATTTACCGACCAGTTAAGGATAGATAGCTGGGTTGGCTGGAGCCCACGGCGAACCGATATGTGCTTAGTCCCTTGCTCAAGGGGATTTGTGAAAGCCTTGTGGCAGCGGGGGTTCGAACCTAGGACCGTCAGATCTTCAGTCGAACGCCTTACCACTCGGCCATTACGGCACAATATACATATGTAATTGTGTGATTAACAAATACTCCGCTTTGGCATCTGCAGATGAAGAAATCTTAAGAAAAAAATTTGATTTAGTTCACACCGAGAAAAACAAGAAAAAAAACAGATTCAGCAAAATATCAACAAAACAAGTGTTATGCTTATGCAGTCAAACGCCATAAAAGAAGATATAGGTATGAACTAAATCTTTACATGTTCTGTATCAAGCTAAGCTTTCAATTAAATTAATAAAATCCAAATAAGATTAAGACATTAAATTTCCCAATTAAGATTCGCAAAGGTGCATTTATATATATATATATATATATATATATATATATATATATATATATATATATATATATATATATATATATATATTTATTTATAGTATTTAGTATATACATTTAGTATATATATATATAAATAGTATTTATATATATACGAAATTTTGACTAATCATCGATGCTGCTTTTATTCTCAACTACGAAAAGCCCACGTATAAACATCGTACTTAAGTTCAACCTTTCAGAAAAGTCAAAAAGGGGGGACAGGAAAATAAAGCACGAACTCATAGTCATATCTATCCACATATATCTATATAGTTGCTGAATATTCACACCAAAACCAGAGATACATAGGTACGGCATAACGACATATGAATCGGGGATGACAATAACGGGATGTATATGTTTGAGAAGTAATGCCACCCCAAGTTCAAGTCGAGCAGATGTGAAATTGAGCTCCACATCGACTTATGTGAATTTTAGGATGAAGTTTTAAAAACTTTTTCGGTTTCGCCAAACATTTATATCTTTTTCGGCATTTTTAGCAATCTTAAGCTTACATTTAGGGTAAAATTGTTCAACATTGAGTAAATATATAGGTATATATATGATACTTCAATTTTCAAAAAACTAACTGTTTCCGTATTTTTAGAAGAAATTTGCAATTTTGCAGCCAGCCAAAAGTTACACCATTACAATTGCTGCCATTGCAATAAGCTGCCAAATAAAAGACACAGAAAAAGAAAAGAAAAACAAAACAAAACCACAGACAAAGCAAAAGTATACGGAAGTGTCTCTAAAAATATAGGTAAACACATACAAAGAAGCCAAACACAAGACTACCTACTCATTATTGCAGAAGTGAACAGCGAAATTAGCAATACAATTGCGACGTTGATCACACGACACAATGCCACAAACACTACACTTCATGCCATTTTCGTAGCAATAGTTCGTACAGAATCCGCAGTTTTGGTTTAAATAAGTTCCTGAATTCTTCGCTAAATAGGTGGAATCTCCTATGCAACGACGCTTGAAAAGCAATGGCAGTGTGGCCAAAAGAGTGTTGTATTGAACAACCGGAATGTCAAGCTTGACATGAAGATTATTATCATGAGCTATTCGGAACTGCTGCATATAATCATTGAATGGTAGATCGCACAGACGCAATATAGCTTTTACCGCAAGATCGTTCCATTTATATTTCAGGCCCAGCAGGACCGTTTCCCAGACATGAAAGTTCGATGTGGCCCATCCAGAATCCAAAAAGGCATAAACCTTGTTTCGCAAAAAGTCGACATCATACTTGTCAGCAAAGCGAAGACAACACCAAACTGATTTATCTAAAAATAATTTATCATAAAAATACATATACTAAAATACCAGAATATGATTATTTAAAATTTTTCATCCGGAGCATGCGAAACTGATATGGGTGATGGTGGGGTTGCAAAATCCAGGGAGGACTAGTCTTAAAAATGTTCAATTTTGGGAGGTTCAACGAGAGAATAGGACTAGATTGAGGATAAAATTAGTATGGGCAGAGCTTCGACGAGCAATCGACATTCGCAGATGTAGAAATTATATAGTGGATGGATATTTCCGCTTTAATGAAAGCACACTGCCTTTACACTCATATATAGTATTTAGGGAGCGCCCCTACATAAAAGCCGACTGCTAGGTATAAACTTCCTCAGAATTTCAGATGGAAGAAATGTAGCTAGCTTATGAAGGCGTTCATGTTTACTTCCAAGTCCTGCTACAGCAGGGTATGTTTTACAGGGAGGGGGCGGGGGGCCCCCGAAATTGACCTTCCCCCCGAAAATGCCCCCCGAAATCGCCCCCCACCCGAAATTTTCGTAAAAATGGCTACTTTTAGCTTAAATTTTGCCATTTTTGAGAACTTTTTGTGTTTCACCATGCAAAGTACCCCCAAAAATACCATTTTTTGGCACAATTTTACAAAAAAATCCCCCCCCGAAAATGTCTTCCCCCCGGGAAGCCCCCCCCCCCCCTGGGAAAAAATCCCTAAAAAATACCCTGACTGCTACATGCATTTGATCCCAATTTTATAATTTAACAAAAATTTGAAGTTTAAACATTTATATACAAGGTGCTACAGAAAAGGACTAAAATTCACTCATTCGGCAATTTGCGATTACAGAGAGGCATCAATTAATCTATTTACACCAACGTTTCAGTCCACACCAGGGGCCAATGTTATCAACGCTGAAACCTGGGTTAAGTCGCTAACCCGGGTTTATTTCACGTGTTGAAGATAGCAGAATAAACCCGGGTTAGCGACTTAACCTGGGACTCAACGTTGATAACATCGGCCCCAGGAGTCTTTCGAAATACGGATGCTGTACATCCTTTATTATATATGAACAAAGTAAAAGCAGTTGATATAGCACTCTACAGCTTACCTTCAACTGCAACCGTGGATCCTGGCATCAAGATAGACAAAATAGTCTCAATTTCGTAGGAAGAAAAATCAACGACTTTAAGTCGGCCACTAGATTTCTCAGTGGTATTAAGCTCTCCATGAAACATTTGGGTGAAAACGGGACTATAGGCAGATAAAAAATTTGTGCAAAAATGGAGCTCCGTTTCCTCCACTTCGATCACCAAATCATCGTAGGGAAGTTTCTCGTGAAATGAGCGCGACATGATGAAAATTACACTAAACGACAAGCATAAAAATAATTTTACAACAAAAAACTGATGAACATATGTTTAACAAGTATATACAACAGTAGGGAAGGGAGTAAAAGAATGTCGATTACAATTACAAATATTTCCCAAACTCTAATCCAGTCATGGCTGCCTTTACAATCAAATTCCACCCAACCTTGGTATATACTAGGACCATAGGATAACGTGGGGAGGAATGGAGGGGGGTGCAGACTCCCTTTCAAAAATTTCTTAAAAATCGCTACATTTTGGACTAAATTGTCGGCCAAAAATGTAAGAAATATAAAAAGTTTGCTAAATTAGGGCTTGAAGCCCTTAAAATTTTGGATTTTGTAGACACCCCCCAGATCCTGACTCCGTGTTAATGTATGAAATCGACTATACCCACACTGATCCGAATCATTTCCTTCTACGGATAATAATAAGAACTCCTGGGCAAGAGGCAAAATTTTTTGCAAAATCATTTTTGCATTGTAAACTGCTCGAAAAGTAAGTATCAGGTAGGCTAAGTCACCGGGTCAGTTCGGGTCACTATATGGACCGGGTCACCGGGTCACGAGCTCTGACCCGGTCTTGACCCGGTATTTTTGATTGGGGGAGTTTTTACTGTTATAGCACATTTTTCAGAGATTTTACCAGTTTTTAATAACTGAAAACTTCAATAAGTACTCAAAAACTAGCAATAGAAATATTGTTAACTTAATCGTGTAGTTTTTTTAAATGCTTGTCGCTGTATAGTGTCCTCACAATATTTGTAATGACCTGTCGAGCTTGGATCTAGGTTTGAAACTACAATGATTGCGTTGAATCTTAACTACAAAATGTAGATTATTACACGAGAGTCTGAAATTTTTATTTTAAAATCTAAAATTCTCAATGCTCCCTCAACTGTGAGTCATTTTTCGTTGCTGCTATCATTTTTGGAACGAGGGGGGTCAGACTGTTTGTCTCAAGTGTCGGTAAGAAGGAAAATCTCGGCAAAACAAGGTTTACAGATTCTGAGTTTAGTTTTGCATTTTTCTAATTGTTATGGCTTTAGAAACTAATTCAGTTGTGATTGTTTTTATTAGCAAATAAAAAATTAGCAAAAATATTTCCAAAGAATGTCCGCTGCGTGAAACCATCAACCGTACACTACATAAAATATTTTGCTAAAATAATGATGAAACAAAAAAGTGCTAATGTTAAGCTCACGATTAGAATAGATGAAGTAATGGCTTTGCCGGAGTACCTATATATTTTGTTCGAATTTGCTTGATTCGAAAAGCTATGCAGTTTACTTCATTGAGTGCGATATCGTGCAAATCAGTTTTGATTTTTTCCGGCTTACTTACAATATATATTTACTTTCCAATTTTACTACTTTAAGGAAAGCAAACATTTTGCCCGACTTCTTATTTGCCCGAAGCCAAAAATGTCCATAAAAGTAAAAAACACCCAAATATAAGTATTTTTAATTTTTCCAAGCTTAAACCTGAATTTTCAAAAATACCGGGTCACCGGGTCACCGGGTCACCGGGTCAGGGGTCACCCGGGTCACCGGGTCACCGGGTCAGCCAATAGTGACCCGGTTTCATCTCTGGACCCCACCTATCCCCATAGGGACGCCCCATGGGGATTTCTATGGGGATTTTTGTGGGGATCCCCATGAAAATTCCCATGGGGACGGATTGCTCGCCGAGCAATTTTCTATGGGGATCCCCATGAAACAACCAATCAGAGAGCAGCAAAATCAGCTGACATTGTAGTCAAAACAGTCTTAAACGCATTATAACAAAATGCGAAATAATGTTGCTTATGTAACAAGCAAAATTGATATTGTACCAACAATTTCACAGGTCTGTTGAGTTGTTAAGAACAAGGAAAATCGAAAACATTATTATAATTCAACAATCTTGCGAAAAAATCATAACGATGAATTAAATTAGCTAACTAATTAATTAATTAAATCCAGATTAAATTATTGTGCCTATATTTTTACATTTAAATCCAGTTGATAGAAAGTACTTTTTGTTTATAATTTTTGTCTTCAGATGATCATATTTCGAATTGGTATTATTGTTATTTAAATTGTTGAAAAACAGCATTTCCATTCGTACGTGTTAGTAATAAAAAATTGGAAACAACACGTTATGTATAGCAAGCATTCCCTGGGGATTGTCCCCATCGTGTGAATAGAATCACCATGAAAAGACCCCATGGGGATCCCCTGGATATTTTTGGAAAAACTTTCGAATGTTGTGTCCCCGGGGGATTCCGCAGGGGAATCCCCATGGAAATCCCCATCGTGTGAAATCGGCTTAATTTCTATAGTTCTGGCTGGTCATTGGCACCACAAGACCAAATCTTCTTCACATTGTTTTCAGATCTTGGCTTCGTTGCAGCACGCTTTTATTTTTTCTGTTTGTTTGTTTGTTTCGTTCCATTTATTCATTCCGGAAGACGGAAGGTTATTAGCTTAACCTTAACAACTTCAACCAGGAATTAGAAACACACATAATTTTTTAACAATTATTCTTTCTCAAGGTTTAGGTCTTATTATATTTCAAAAAATTTCTATTTCTGCCTTACTGTTTCAAAAAATTTTGCAACTGCTGAGGGGGTCTGCCCCAGCACTCTCCCCCTCTTTATTTGATTTGCTGTAATGACAGTATTGAAATTTAAAAATGTTAATGCATGCAACCACTATGCACGCCGTAATCAGATAAAGCTGAAAAGCAATTTTTACAAGCTAAATTCAGCAAACAAATCTATTGTAATAGTAAGGTAATAATAGTGAATTTTTATTCTACCTCTTCCTGTCGCAAAACATTTTGCTGGACGCAAAAATGACGCAACTCCGAAAACCAAAAACATCCCTCGCAAGATGCTTGGTGAAGGGTAGTGCAGACTCGCGTATACCTTCGGAAAACACGACAGAATTGAATCCGGTGAGTAAAATCTGACCATTTTCGCTTCCCTTTTAATTCAGTGCTTAATTTAAGGTATAAATTCGACACATACTGAGCGGTATCGGAGATGCCACTCGGTCCACCCCAATTGGCTAGGTGCTAGTGCACATTCTACTCCAGCTCAAGAACAAGCTCCTAGAAATTGAGGAGGCTTATACATTCCCTCTCATCCAGCTGCACACAGTGTACGTAACTTTTTGTGCCAGTTTTCAAAGTTAAGCTTTTTCAGGTTGGGTGAGTTGGGTGAGCTGAAAAAACAAAGCGTGGTTTAGAGTGCACAGAGATTTGATCACATGCTGTAGTAGGTGCCAAGCGTAAGGATTAGATGCACAGATCAGATCAACCAGCCCAAAACGCGTCCAGTGACAGCGACATTAATGCTGGCGCAAGCAAGCATCATTGCTCCCCATGTCGGGAGGTGCTACTCCAGGGCCAACCTCAGGAATGGTCCTTTATTGCATACTAAACCTCTGTGAAGTTGTCAAGGGTAAGCCAATTTAACAATAAGAGATTACCGTCATTCAGTTGGTATCCGGGGGACCCAGAGTTGGAAGTGGGCCGCGGGTACCCGCAGTTACCCGCGGGCAATAGAAATTTTGCTACCCGCAGGGTACCCGCGCGGGCAGTTGCGGGTATCTCTTGTTGATCTATTTACTAAAATTAGAAGAATTTTTTGAAAAGTTTTCGGAAAAATAGACTTCCTGGTGGTTATTTCAAAAAAATCGTTAATTTTGGCCGGTGCCGTTCTCCATGATTTCAACTCTCAGTGCATAAACTTGTTCTATTAGGCTGTACCTATTCAGAAAGATGGTATTCGTGCCATTTTTACAAAGCTTAATTGTCTTTAATTTGATGATAAGCGTGTTGCTTTAGCTGAATTTTGTGGATGGTACATAAGGTCACTCTCCAAACGGTCAAAAAACTGTTCCAAACTTGGAATGTTTCCTCGAGGGATTTTTCAAAAAATATTAGCGATGACTAAAGCATCCTAAAAATACTCGAAAAATCCCAATGACTTAACTACCGTAATCAGTAGGTGATAGCAGAACATTTAGTCGGACAACTTACATAATTATATAATTTCGCTTTGCTTTCTGTTATTGAGAATGCCCCTGGTCAGTTTTTGGAGTGAATAACATTTGAAAAAGCTAAACAGTTAAAATTCCCTTTTGTAAATCAATTCGGATGTTTTATGTTTACAGGCCAATTTTCTCACAAGGGTACCAAACCAAAGTTCACAAGCTGTAAGAAATTCGGCTAGAAGGGATAAGAAAACTGCCTATAAAATAAGTTTCCTATCTCTAATTTCCGAAATTTTTCCGGCGTTGCCGGATTTCTTACAAAAAATCGCCTGTTTCAAAATTACGATACAACTGCAAATAAATTACAAAAAATTCATTTTTTTGCTAAAAATCGTCCAAAGAATGCTCTTTTTTGTTAAAATAGCTGTTTTTAATTAAAATTTGCAAAAAGCCATTGGGTGGTTTAAAGAGGAAAATTTTCTAGAAATTCAGATTTTGCTATAATTTCAGTGTATTTAGGGTAAACTCGCATAGTATGGACACTAGCTTAGTATGGACACCATTTCATTGTATTCGAAATAACTAAGTCAGTGATTGGTCGTTTGAAATAATTTTTGCACCATCTGAAGGAGCAAAACAAATTCTATTGGCTGGCAAAATTTCAGCAAGAACAGCCTAGAACTTCTCCAGTAACGCTTATTTATGTACCGATTGCTAGCAGGCACGGCATTTTGATGAAAATTTTGCGAAAACTTTGACCTCAATTTTTTATGTCTAAGCTACATTGTTTCTGAAAAAAATTTATATGGGAATGCTCGCTGAAATCTACTCTTTCTTATGATCAAAAATCTGAAGCACAAAAACCACTTTCTTAACTGTAATTAATAAAAATGCAATTTTAGTCTGAAAATTTTTATTATGTCTTGTATGGACATCCCATCTGTCTTGTATGGACACACTCGCATTGTATGGACACCTATGTTTACACAGTAAAGATAGGCACTTCGCAACCTCTGAACCTAGCTGCACTTATACGTAAACTGTTTTTCTACGTAACTACTTTGTTTTTAGGATGTTAGTGTTTAAGTTAGGAAGTACGTAGTGCCTAAGTTTTAAATTTAAGAATTTGACTTAGACTTATTTTCAGAATTTAAACTTAATTAGCCTATCGTGGCCCCTATCGTCAATTTTGTTGAAACGTCAGAGAACAGTAAACTCGCTCATTAATAGTTTCATTTTTCCGCAGACATTTCGACATTTGCTAATTAAGCTTAATCATTCGATTCTGTGGATTCTATAAAGACTTCAGAAACGTTGTAAGCCAAGAACTGTCCAAAATATCAAGAGAGGTTATTTCAAACTTAGCAAAACGGCATCATTTTACAGATTTTGGTTAGAATAATCAGAACAATGTTGATTTTCTTGCAATTTTTATCATTAAAAATTTATTAACATGATTTTCGATTAAACCTCAAAATCCCCAAATTGTTTGTTCCAAAATTAGCAATAATCGCATAATTTTAAATGATGTAGCGGTGTAGACAAAACATAAGAGTTCTTTGTTTCTTGTTCGAGTGGCCAGCATCTGAACAAAAAATTTTTTAGAACGACAAAAATACTAATTTTATATTCCTTGTGAAGACAATTTTTATCCGCATCTATCTGTATTCTGTAGATAATGTCCGTTTATAGTTTTTATTTGAACATTATGTATTTTTCGAAATAAAGCTGAAAAATCTATAATTTAGCTTTGCTGTAGTAAAATATTTGTTATTCCAGTTATTTTTAAATCAACGGATAGTTATCGTTTATGTTTAAGTTTAAGTTTGTCTATACAGTTATCATAAAACTTCAATAATCGCAAACTTCCATACTTGAGATAGTTCAAAGAGCAAGAAGCTCCTTCGAAGAAAAAAATTAATGATTCTTTTTTCTTTAATATAAAAATATATAATTTATTTTCAGTCACTGGTATTTTAGCTGCCATTTCCTTAAAATTTGATTATTCTTAGTTTCTTAATTTTGCTGTAAAATAGCCAGAATGAGTAGATATTTAGCTAATTTTAGCGATTTTAGAACATTTTCTATAGTCGATCCGGTTCGTTTCGGCCCGCGCCGGCCCGCAGTTATAAAATTTTGTCGGCCCGGCCCGGCCCGGCCCGCTAACCAATGGATGTCGGCCCGGCCCGGCCCGGCCCGCGGGCCGGGCCGGGCCGGGCCGACGGGCCGAAATGCTCATCTCTACCTCCAACCGCCAAAATTTCGCAAACGTTGTAAGCTTAAGAATTATAAGTTTATAGTAAGCCACTATTAAAACGCCATATCTTGCAATGGACTTCAGATTCCTGTTCTGTGATCCAGAAATTCCAGGTACGTACAATTTTTCGTCAAAATCGAAGACAAATGATTTTTGGTCAACGAAAACTTAAAAATTTAAAATGCTAAAATTTTAAAATTATTCAAAAAAGCGGTCATGATGATCAAAAATTTGTTGACTTCATAAATGTATTCTTTCATACCAAATGTATCAAAAGCCATGCTTTGTGAAAGTTTGCATCGAGCAAATTATCTCCCACTTCTGCGATCGGAGTCGAAAGACAATTGCAACAGAAACTCCTTTACTCAGATAAAATTTTGGTCAAAATACAAAATTTAGCCTCATTTGAAAGTTCGGCGATCCGAAAACATCTAGCTGATCCGATTTGGTCGATTCGATCCGAAAATTTATCAGCCCGATCCGCCGATATTATCCACATTTCCAATGCACTATTAAAAGTATTTTAGAAGCTTCAAATAATCGTTAAGTTTTCACTATAGGCGTTTTTTAATAAATTTAACTGCGTAGTAATCGTATAGCATTCGAAAAATTTTGCGGGTATCTTGCGGGTATCAGTTGACTGCGGGCCGCGGGCCGATGCTCTCCCAACTGAGCTATCGAGGCTTCAGACATACAAAGCTAGAAGGAGTTTGTATCCAAACTGAAGTAATAAATGAATAATGTGCTTTACGTACAACGCGGACAAACACATGACCCAGGGCGAGGAACACTCTGGTGTGCTGCCTGCCAAGTCTAATATCAAATTTCCGGTATTTTAAACTTGAACTAAGCTATTTCACAACTAAGTTGTTGCACAATTTCTCGCGCACCATCTAATTTACGGACACGTCAAGCAAAACTGCAAGGGGTTGTGAAACCCGAGTGTTTCGGAAAGCTTAGCACTCGAATTCTTTTGTGGTACTCGGGCTCCGCTTCGCTCCGCCCTCGTACCACGAAAAATTCTCGTGCAAGCTTTCACGAAACACTCGGGTTTGTAATGCACTCGCTTCGCTCGTGCATCACAACCCCTCGCAGTTTCGCTTAGCGTGCCTGTAAATCAGCTAGTGCACTCTATGTTGTGCAACAACCTATACAAGTGAAGCTAAACAAGGCTGCCAGAATGTTTGAAATGCAAATTAGGAGGCTTCTCAAAATTGTGAACATGTTTTAATGCGCACTTTGCTTGATACAGTATGCGCTTTCTTATGCACTTATTACTGTATATCTACATAAGCGTACAGACGTGTTAAACAGTTAAGCTAAAGTTTGGCTGCTGCTAGTAAAACGTTGCTAAAAAGTTGTAGCTGAAACAAACGGCTGAGATACAAATCACCAAGCAGAAATTTACAGAATAGAGCAACTAAGCTTAAAATGGACTCAAAATCTAGTTTTGCTAATTTTGAATGCTATAGCAGTTATAATACCTGCACTGCAAACTGCTTTAGGCCGGTAGCCGGCCGCCGGCTCACCGGCCGCCGGACGGTCGACGGGTTCGGCCGGCCATCGTCCGGCCGGCGGCCGGCCGGCAGCCGGCAGGTGAAACCCCGGCCGGCCTCAAACACTAGCTGCTAGTAAAGTTGCTAAAAAGTTGTGGTTGAAACAAATTATGCGCTTTTGAGAAGCGCATATTTCAAATATTTTTGAGAACACTCCTTAGTATATTTGCCGGACAACTAAAACCCGATATAAAAAGTGTGGAAATTGGAAGGGCAGAAAAACAAGCCCCGTCAAACCCCAAAATTCGACGCTATGTTACTTGGCTTATTTTAGGCAAAAAAGTGGGGGTGGTGAGAGTGGGGGGAGTGTTGTCGAAAAGTGCTGGGATCAAATTGTCTAAAACTGCTAAAAATACAGTAAAAATAGCCTTTTTCTACATATACTGCTGCAAAAAAGTGCTCAGAAACTGAGTTCGAGTTATACACCAATAAAGTATTTTTGACCAAAAAATTGTCAAAATGATACTGATTTTTGGATATATATATAGAAATATTCATACCGCTTATTTTTTGCGGTAACCGTGGTTAAATCAAAGCGCGGCTATCGCAGTCAAAGTACATCGTGTAGTAATACTAGTAATCGTGGCCTGTGCGTACAGGGCCATGGTCGTCGCTTAAGGTGGTGATTCCCTTTGGTCACATAAAGTTTGCACCATTATTACTCATCCATTACTTGGAGTTAAGAAGCCATTTTTATATCAAAATGTAGCTTGACATTTTCTCTATTTAATGCATGCCACGAAACTAATTTTGCTTTTCTAAAATATTTTTAACACATTTTAGAAGAAGTATAATTTTCCAGAATTTTTGCAGACGCAAGTAAATTTTTTCGCGAGACATCGGTTATATCATTCGATACCTCCATCAAATAGCTGGGGACGATTTTTTATTTATTGTGAAGTCGCTCTTCGTTATAGAGAAATAAGCTGAAATGTGTGCGTAACCTGTATTTTGCCTACTTTTTCCAAATTTGTCAAGCGATTACTTTAGCTAGAAAGCAGCAATCGGGGCAACTAAAAAATCGTCCCTGGGTATATTCGTGTAGAACACATTTGTTCAGCAGCAGCCCTCCAACTTGCATGATGAATGCTCCACAATCTTTGGAAACAAAATTGGTCGTGTTTTTGCAAAAACTAATTTTTTATGATAGCGGCCTACAGGATAGCCGTTGGAAGACGATCATGTGTCGGATAATTTGTCCCTGTGAGACCTTCAGATCGACGGCCTTAGTTTGATTTTACGGCTTGCGTAGTTCAAGAAATGTTGGATTATTTGATTTCTGCAAAAATGACAAGTTTTTGACGCTAAAACAAGAAAATCGGCTATATCTCACGATAGAGAAAAGCTAGAAACTAGCTTTAAAAAGCAAAAATGTGAAGCTCGATGAGATCTTTCGAATGAATATAGTCAAAACTGTATAGCAGCTGCGAAACGTTCAGAAATTTGGAAAAACCACTCTGACCGGAAATCTCGAATTTTTGAATCGGGATTGCGCGGAGGATGTTAGAACGCTAAAAGAACCTATTTCGGAAAGTTTCATCAAATTTCATCCTGATTTGCGCCGCCAAACAACAATATGTGCCCAAACGGAATTACCACCTTAAGAGGAAATGCACAGAAAATTAACGAGTTTTTCCTACAATAATTCTTTTTCGGAAAAAGCCAAACCCTGCTCCTGCTTCTAGTCCTATCAATCAACTACCGTGAGCACACTAAAAACAAACTCACCTTATGTTGTAATTGTTAAGCAAAATAACAATAGCCTTAACAATCAATTCAATTAAGTAAAGTTTATTAAAAGCAGCAAAAACGCGAATTCTTTTACTGGCAGAAATAATAGCAACATTGCGAATATCAAAAAATATCAGGGAAACTAAAACTGAAACACTACAAACGGAAAGCCAGCAGAAAGCAACAAACAGCATGACAACAATTCATACATATGTGATATGTATGTATGTAGCATAAAGTATAAACTCAGAACTAAATATTTACAGTTTAAAACACACTTGAACGAAGCGGTGGTAGCCATACAAAACTGTCTTCACCAAATTAAAGTATCGATTACTTCAAAAATATAGGGTGGTAACGAAATAAATAATAGTAAAGCCGGAATCAGCAGTCCATCAGTATTGCTGTTTGCAGTTTCTTGCTACAAAACTTTACTACAAAATACAAATTATGCAACAGTGAAAAATTTTCAACACGTTAGGACAAACAACACCAAAACACCATAACGCAACTAAAAGCTTTAACAATTGCAAGACTGCATTATAAGAGTAGACATGACAAGAGTCCCACAGTATGCAGCGAAGGCAAAAACTATGTTACGCGCGCCATAGGCTGACTCCACCCAACAAATTGACCCCTCTCACGCCGCCCCTTTATGGGCACATTATATAGTCCAAAACAGGGGCAGCTCACTCGCAAGTATATTTTGTACATCCATATGGTAAACACACAAGCTTGTATAGACCCACCCCCTCCTCAAACTAGGCCTCCTGTTAATTTCTACGTGAAATTTGCAGCGCAGAGACCGCCCCCTGTTTGGACCCTGCACCCATATAGAGCCGGTGTCAGATTGTGGGGTAGTAGCAGAGTTGGAAGTGAGTAGCGGGTACCCACGGGTACCCGAGGGTACCCGCGGGTACACGCGGGTAATAGAAATTTTGCTACCCGCAGGCTACTCGCGCGGGTAGTTGCGGGTATCTCTTGTTGATATATAGCTAAAATTCTAACACATTTCCGTAATGTGTTCGGAAGAAAACAGAAATCAAGTTGGTGATTTCAAAAAATTCGCTAATTTTGGCTGGATGTCCTTCACCACGACTACTATTTTCAGCGCATATGGGACATTGATTAAACGGGTCTTTTCCAGATTACCCCCCCCCACCACTCAAAGTTCTTAAAACTCGACCAAATGAGCTGAAATTTGGTGTGGGTATGTTTTCGACCACGCTGAGTTCAAATATCGCAAAATTTTTCGATTTCGCGAAATTCGATTTTTTTCGATTTCTAAGGGGGGACCAAGGGTAACCGAAAAATTTTTTGTCTTCGATTTTGCTGAAAAGTTGTATATAGGGGTTTTCTGGACCGCAGAACACGAATCTGAAGTCCGTTTTTCGATTCAGCTTTTCGTTAGCTTGATATAAGCTAAAGTTGTAAGCTTAAGTTGTAAGCTTATGCTGAGCTAACGAAAAGTAATCTGGAAAAGACCCGATTAAACTTGTTCTTTTTGGTTATATCCAGAAACGTAATCATAAGCTATGTTGTGTTGCTATGTTGTGATCCTACAGCATGTATATGTCGTAGCAAGATAGTAAAATTGGCAAGATTATCTTGCTAAGACTTTGGCAAGATAGTAATCTTGCTAAGATTTTAGCAAGATAGTTATCTTGCCACGAAATTTAGCAAGATTACTATCTTGCCAAAATTGTTGGCAAGATAGTAATCTTACTAGAATTTAGCAAGATAGTCATATTACCAGTTTCAATATGAAAAGTATTTTCAATTTGGAAACAAAGACAGTCATTAATTATCTGTTTTATGCAGTTCAGTGAGTTTAATACAAGGGGGGGGGGGACTTTCGCAAAAATTTAAAACTAACCATTGTGCTCTGTATCACTGTTGGAATAATATTTGTAATGGATTATGCTAAAGTTAGAAATTAAATGGAAAAATAAATAATGGATTATTTCAAAGTTAACTGTGAAGAAAAATTCAAAAATTAATATGCCGACAAGACCAATCACACAAATTATATAGTTTTATATGCACATATATGTTTAATTTTTGGGTCTTTTAAAGACGCTTTCAGTTTCATTTCAATTTTCATAATCATGACGTATGTAATATTTGCTACTACAATCTCATCGCAACAATGCAATTTCTATGCATTTTCTATTAAAAATATTGTTTCAGAAACAATATATACGGAGCACAATGGTCAGTTTTTAATTTTTTGAAAGTTCCCCCTTGCATTATACTCAGCAACGAGGTACACTAATGACTTTCTTTGTTTCCAAATTGAAAACACCTTTCATACGGAAACTGGTGAGATGACTATCTTGCTAAATTCTAGGAAGATTACTATCTTGCCAACAATTTTGGTAAGATAGTAATCTTGCTAAATTTCGTGGCAAGATAACTATCTTGCTAAAATCTTAGCAAGACTACTATCTTGCCAAAGTCTTAGCAAGATAACTATCTTGCCAATTTTACTATCTTGCTACCACATATACATATGCTGGGCTGTGCATTGATCGAAATCTCTTCTTGCATTTCTTGCTTTCAGTAAGCAAATAAACTTAATTTTTCAGGACACAGTTTGCTTTACGTGCAGTTTTTGTTATACTTTTTGTTATGCTATACGCAAAGCTTAAAATCCTTAAATTTTATTGTAAGCATATGTTCCTTTAGTGTACATTAATTTCTTGTAGAGATGCACCGGGGTCCGAGACCGGAGCCTGAAAACTGTGGCTCTAAATAAGAGAATTTTCTTAAAAATTAAGATTTTGCTATAATTTCAAGTATATATCGACAAAATTACTAGTGTTAAAATTACTAATATAATAACAAGCGATCTCTACCAATTAAAACTTAATTTTGACTTTTAAAATTCCAAACTTTTGGCGAAAAATTGCCAAAAAATACAAAATTTTGGTCCCGGTCGGCATCGGGCTGAACCACCGAGACTGACATTGGGAGCCAAGTCCAGGTGCATCTCTAATTAAACGTATCAGTTAGCTTAAATTTTTAAACTTTACGAAAACCTTTTTTGCTTTTTCGGCAAACTTCGGCAAGTTGGATTAATTTTGTAAAGTAGTTTGGAAGCTTTAAATCCAAGTTTATTTTTAATTATTGACATCTTTTAATAAATTTAACAACATAGTAATCGCATACCACTCGAAAAATTTTGCGGGTATCAGTTGGCTGCGTGCCGCGGGCCGCGGGGCGGGGCGGGGCGGGTACCAGCGTGCGGGTAGCGGGGCGGGGCGGCCGCCAAAATGGTACCCACTTCCAACTCTGGGTAGTAGTACTCGTAGCATAGTTTTGGCCTTCACTGCATGGAGTGCTATGCTTGTCATACTCTTATAAATTAAGTATACTCTTGCTAATTGTAACTGCTAGTGTCTATCCGACCAGTCCCAAATATGATATAACAAATGAACCTACTTTTAGCTATAATGGCAATTATTACCACGGTTTTTTTTGTGTCCAGGAGCGTGTCCAGACACAAATTTTCTTAGCTGGACACAAAAATTTTTAGCTGGACACAAGGTATACACAGCTAAATTTTTCATAGAGAAGTGTCCAGAAAAAATTCGTGAGCATCCCAAATCTTTAAAAAAGCTCTAACTTTTCTGGGGGGCTATCGCCCCCCAGACCCCCCGCTCTTATCCTTACATTTTTCTCCTTTAGGCTTTGGCCACCTATCTTAGCTTGGTTAATCGTTCCGCAACTATGTACCTACATATGCTTAACATTTCTATTTTTACTTATTTTATTTATATTTGTATTTAACTTAATTTGATAATTTCTTAGAAAATCCACCTCTAGGGCGAAGTCTCTTTAGCAAATCCATGAAGTAGTTCGATTTGGCAGTTGAAATTTCAAGGTAACTTTAGCCATTATTTGTGCAAAAATTAGCCAATATGAATTTCTTAGAAGGCTAGTTTTTAAAAAATTCTTCGGCTTCTGGGGGGCTCCGCTGAAAAAAAACTGCCACATATTCCGCACTTTTTTTTGAAAATTCCGCAACTTTTTTCGGAGCTCTGCGTAAATTTCCGCAAAAAATTTTTGACCTTGAGTAGAAATTTTCAGTTATCTCTGATAATAAATGCAAGTGTTTCAGGTACTTTATGCAGAAAATTCCAGAAAATTTTCGCGCCTTCGGCGCGAATTTCTATATTCATATCTTTCAGTCCTATCCGATATAGAATACTTAGTGAAGGCTTATGCAATGAAATTCTTTTGGTATATACAAGGCCGCACCCAGGGGGGGGGGGTTCAAGGGGTCTAGACCCCCCCTTTTGGGATGACAAAAGTGAAAATTTTTGCTGTTTTTATGGCAAAAACAGCTATTTTTAAAAAAATTTTCGCGCCTTCGGCGCGATAATTCACTTTTTGCAAGAAATAAAGGTCCAATGTACTGTTTCTGGGCAAAAATGAAAAAATTCTTCAACTTCTGGGGGGCCCCGCCCCCCAGACCCCCCGTTGGGTTTACCCTTGGACCCCCCCTTTTCAAAATCCTGGGTGCGGGCTTGGGTATATATATAAACTAATTTCCTAAAATATCTGAAGAAGTACATACTTGGGTACACATAGTAACCACACTCACTCTAGTGTTCTGTGAAGTTGTATGCATTCGTTGTATATACAGAGTCGTGGAAATATATACTTACGTACCTAACCAGTTTAGACACCAAATTGCACACCAATGTGTAGACACCAAGAGAATAACCCATTTGTAAATGTTACCAAACCATAATTTTAAACAATTTTCGCCCTGTGGCAGCTTGTTTATGTTTTGGGTCTTTACTGGCTGCCGAAATCAAAGTTTGAGTGTTTCCATCAAGGATTTTCATCAGTTTTACAAAATTTTCTCAGCTTCTGGGGGGCATCTCTACGTTTAAATTTTATATTCTTGTCAAAATTCTTGTCCTGTGGCTTGCGACGTCAACAAGAAAAGTGTGGCATCGGTGACCCTTGCAAATTGCTAGACAATAGACAACTATATATATACGTATATATATATATTATATATAATTTATTCGCATAATAACAAATTTTATTCCTACACTAAAATAGCGCGTTAAATACCACTTATATAATATATAATATATTATATAATTATATAATACATTATATTAGCGCTGCGGGAAATTTTGTTTCTGGACACAACTTTTCTTAGCTGGACACAAATAAAATTAGCTGGACACCAGTTTGACACAGTCCCGATTTTCAAAAAAAACCCTGATTATTACAGATACATAGTTTAATAACTGCATGTATACGGTAACAGATGGACTCTCGGTAACAGCAAGTCCTGTTCTTTCTTGCATAAATTTCAAAATGCAATAGCTTTGCTAACCTATTAGTATTGCATACAACCACTTCAGAATTTTATAACGAAACCTACACGTGCACATTATGTATTCCAGAATATCAAACAAGAACAAAACATTTCCTATATAAATACGATCATGAGACAATAATAAAACAACTAAACGATGCAAATACGAGAATAATATATGGTTGAAATCAGCGTCACAAACAATGCTAAGCGTCCTTCTTACAGGAATGAACAGCAAACTTAGCAAGACACTCAACTTTGCACTGGCATGCCAGAATACCACACTCATCGCACTGAATACCATACCATTTACAGTAGTCACAGGCGCAAAATTTACACTCAGATCCGGTACAGTTGACAGAATTCGCACTGTCATGGCGCCCCTGCGCCTCCGCACCCTGAAGCTTGAAAATCAACGGCAGCGTGATCATAACATTACAGTATTGAGTGGAAGGAATATCAAGCTTCACATGGAGATCACTAGTATGAGCCTTTCGAACCTGATGAACATAGTCATTGACGGGCAAACTGCACAGACGCAATATGGCCCGTTCGGCAAGATCGGTCCAACCGTACTTTAGACCAATCAAAATCGTCTCCCAAACATGATTATTGGATTTGGCCCAGCTGGAGTTCAAAAATGTCTGGATCTTCTGCCGTAGAAAGTCCACATCATATTTGTCGGCAAAATGAAGGCAACACCATACTGACTCATCTAAATAATATATATATAACAAAAATGATAAAATCCTACACATCCAACAACAGCTTACGTACTGTTCTGGGTTTTCACTCGGCGAAAAAAGTAGGGGGGGAAGTGGGGGATAAGATGGACTAAAAATTCTAAAAACAAGGTACATACAAAATTGAGTGTATTCTATGTATACTGCTATAACTAAGCTAAAAAGTGCTCAAAAATGAAGTTTTAGTACCAAAATAAGCAATGTTGGACCAAAAAATTGCGACGAAGCCGGAAAATTTATGAAAATTTTGACCAAAAATCCCTAAAATTTGGCATTTTCTGGGCGCCTTTATAATGAGTGGGTGGGAAGCCCAAAAAGTGGGGGGGACGAGTGGGGACAGAGGGGTCAACTGGGGGCCCAACAAGTGGAGGGCGCCTAACCCACTAAAGAAAACCCAGCCGTTAGAACAGGACTTCTAATATCTCAGGTTTGATGCACAAAATTAAGGTGTTCACATTGTGGCCATAACCCACTACAAATATAACTTGGGTTACAGAGGCAGCTTAACAATTTGGACAACTGAGACAGCTTAACAATTTGGACAACTGCCAGAAAAAATGGTCACATTAAATGCTGTCAGCCTGTAAGGGGTAACGACCTGAAACGGTTACAATTGGAACGGCCATCCACTTGGCAATCTTGTCTTGACATTGATTGTATATTTCTTTTATTAATACGCTTATTTTATATGAAAATTTTACCATCAACTGCGGCTACAGATCCAGGCATCAAGATAGATAAAATGGTCTGAATCTCTTTGGAGGAAAAATCAACCAGCTTCAGCCTCCCGTTAGTCTTCTCAGCAAATTCTAATTCTCCATAAAACATGGTGGTAAACACAGGACTGTAGGCAGATAAAATCTGAGTACAAAAGTGGAATACAGTTTCTTCCACTTCAATAACCACATCATCGTACGGAGATTTCTTCAGAAATGAGCGAGCCATGGTTCAACTGATTAAAATGCTACGCTAAAATGTTAAACACAATATTACACTCGTGGCAAGCTCAAACTTTCACCAAGTTATATATGCGTGATCACAGGTGGTAATCAGTCATATATATATATAGGTTAACACGTGGGGTTTGGGGGGGGGGTCTGAGCTCTCCCCCCCCAACCCAGACAAGGTACAAGCCCTACCGCCGTCAGGGACAAGGGGTTACAAAAAATGGCCAAGGGCTAAGCAAAAATAGCCGGAAAATCAGTTTTTACACTGAAATTTTAAAAATTCCCGGTTTGGTAGGAAGTTTTTAACTAAATTTTAAATTTTTCGTTTAAATCGGGCAAACTTTTGACTTTTTCTAAGCATTGAAGATTTTGTGGCGTTAAGCGTTAATATTTCGAAAAAATTCACAAACTTATTCTTTTAGGTGCAAGACCCCATGAAAATTTCAGTTGAAGCTACAAACACCCTCAAGATTTTTTGGGGACAACCTCCCCCAGACCCGACCCTACATATGTTAATGTATGGTAGCAGCTTTCAATAACTGGAGGACCAAACTTGGACGTCCTGAGTGGGTCAAGCCCAGTACAAAAAGGGAGCAAGCATCAAACCTAAACCTGTGACCTGTGAACAAAGGGGATACGCAGAACAAGGAGGCCCCTAAAAGGGGCATTATTCCGCATTTGAGCCTCAGTGGCTCCCGTGGACAGAATTACATATGGCAGCTATTCCTGTTTCTGCTGCCGGAACTTAAATCAACTTGACTTAGGGATTTGGGCTACAGGGTTTGGAACATAGTATATCATATGTGGGTTGGTGATTAAGCCTATATAATTCCTGTCAGCTTTGGATGAGCTATGAGAAATTGGATTTTGAAAAAATTGGATCTGTGTCGACGAATAAAATTTTGGGCAATCTGAACAGTTTTTATTTTGGTGAACGGCAAAAGTAGTAAACACGGGCCAGGGCCTACCTTTCTAGCTTACGGACCAGGCTCGGTCGGGTCTGAAAATTCAGGCGGGTGACTGTCTACAGCGGCAACGCACTTCAGTCAGAGATGGTTGAATCGAGACAGTTTTCTCTTCAAATGAAGATATGTTTAACATCTAATTTGCATATTCTTCAATCTCTTCTGTATTCTTTGACATTTCGATTTCAGCTAGGGGGGAGACAGGAATCAGATAAAATTAATAAATTTGTTCCCCCTTGTATTTTTTCACAGATAAAACAGCGCAAGGTATTACGTAATACTGTTGCCTATTCCTCAATTCCGAACCCACAATAAAAATTCCTTGACTGAAGCGCTTTTAGGCCTCCCTTGGCTAAAAAAGAATAGCAGAAAACAGTAATATATCTACGGCTATTTTAGAGATGGGAGTCAACGTATATAACATCCATTTTCCAAAGCAATGATTCCGAATCCAGGCGGAATAAAAATGCAATATGTAGAAAAACCGCTGCAAAATGCAATAAGTAGAAAATAAGTGCAACCGCTTTTTCGGAGGATTCTCGTGTCTACATATTTCAGTGATGTTCCTAGGCTTCGCTCATTGAGACCTGGATTGTCGAGCTCTGGTCCGAGAACTTGTCCAACCAGCTGGCCTGTAAGCAGACCACGGCTGGCCAGGTCCAACTCGGGAACAGGCTGATCGGTTGACAGGACATCCGGTTAAACAGTGTGAACTTCTTACCAGAAAAGTCAGCTTACAGCGGATACCGACCCACTCGAGCTTCTCGAGCCTGTATTTAAGTCAATGGTGTCAGCCGACAGTCATGTTTTTTGAATCTCGAGCTGGAGCGACCAGTATCGAGCTACGTGCTAACCCTCTATAAATAGAACATGCCGATCTCGTTGGTTTTATTTGCAGTGTATTCCTTCTGCGAAGACGATTAATTTGATACAATACTGTTGTTGTGTTGTAATGCTAATAACCACGACCGCCAATGTCAGGAGTCTGTCTAGGGCATCTTAAAGACCAAGCCCTTCGTCCACAATTGCAGCCACTATTTGAGGTGGCGTTGGCACTCCTGGCTCAATGACCGTGAACATAAGCTGTTGAGGCGAGGGTGGGAGAGTTCTCCAGGCAGAATTTACCTTTCAATTGAATTTTTAGAAATTCTAATTCACAAAAGATTGAAAAGTTTCTGAACATCCGCCAAATAAAAATCTAAATAGCGAAGATAAATCAATCCGTCTACTTTCATCAGTCAGAATCGTATTACGGCCGTTTGCACCAAATGTGATTAACTATTTGCTAAGCACTTGCTAATCCGAAGACCAAATGATCAGCTAAACAGCTGCTAATCTTGAGCATTTGCTTAGCAACAACTCCGTTGCACCACATCTGATTAGAAAGTGATTAACAGATCATCTGTTTTAGCAGTTGCTTAAGCAAATGGTTAGCATTACAAAGAATTGACCAATGAAACGGCTGGATGTTTAGACCAATCAGCTATGGGAATTTTATGCCATTGTCATGTGATTAAGGACTGCCGTATCTGCTAATCACTTGCTTAACTTTTTCTCAGGACATATATACATTAGAAGTCTTTGAATTTGATGCAAGAAATTAATTTTTATGTTGAATTATACATGTCCCTAGCTGGGATGAGTTGTGTTGTTGTGTTATCTGTAGTATATATATATATATGAAATTAAACGGGTCGAATATATTTCCAAATTCCAAAAGTTTGAGAATCTTAAAATGGCTTTTATATATCTCGTTACACTTTAGCGTTGCAAATTGTTGGCGAACATTTTATTTGGTTTCTTGCTATTAGGGGCAACGCGGAGAACCTCTAAGTAAGTATCCAGCAAACATTCTCGCCATTACGGTTTGACTGGAGATAATAAATTCGAAAATTTAGCAGGAATTTCGCAGTTAATCCTCCTCCAGAATTGGATTAAATATTTGCTTCTTGATCACTTGATTAGCATCTGCTTAGCAGTTGGTTAACTTAATCAGATTTGGTGCAAAGGAGTTTGGGATTAAGCACTTGCAAAGCAATTGCTTAGCACGAAATTCGCTAATCATTTGCTAATCACATTTGGTGCAAACCAGTGTTAGTCAGAATTTCATTAGTCAGAATTTCGTTAGTTAGAATTTCATTAGACAGAATTTAAATTTTGAAATAATATAAGTTGAACTTTCAATTGTCAGAATTTCATGCCAGAATTTCATTAGTCAGAATTTCATTAGTCAGAATTTCATTAGTCAGAATTTCGTAAGTCAGAATTTTATTTTCCTAGTTTCTTCAAAATTTTGCACGTTGCTGCACAGTCTTGGGCCTTTCCCAATAAAGTAGGGTAGAGTAGAGAAGAGCAGAGCTAAAATCAATTCTTTTGTAGCTCTTAACTCTTCCCCGAAAAGACCCCTGATGATTCGCGTAATAGCAAGAGTACATAATAAAACATTTATTACGTACTCTTGACCATTCTGATTCTTTTTAGAATTCGAACAAAACCGCCTATCCATCGTCATTTCCTGTCTGTAAGATGTAGGTAGGTGTCGGCTGAGCCAAACCAGCTGTTGGGAGTTGGGGAACCCTTTTGAAAAGAAAGTTTTACTCATTGCTGGTGGTAGAGCCAAGGCACATATATTTGTGTCGACTAGAAATCATTTTATAAAATTATCATCAAGATCAGCCATCTTGTTAGACTTTGCGCCAGAAGAAAATTGCTTTTTTTGCAAAATTCTGACAAACGAAATGCTGACTAATGAAATTCTGACTTATGAAATTCTGACAAATGAAAGTTCAACTTATATTATTTCAAAAACCTATATTCTGACTAATGAAATTCTGACTAATGAAAGTTTGAAAAGTTAGTTTCTGACTAATGAAATTCTGACATATGAAATTCTGACTACTGAAGATAAACCAATCAATCGAGAACACATTATAAGTCGCGCAAAAATCTATTTTTCCGATAAAATAAAGATTATTCACATTATATTATCGATAATTAGCTACGGCACATTTTTTCAATCATTAGAGTCAATGCGTTCAACACATTTTAAATCAGCAAAATTTCACTACTAGAAACTGTAAGTATATATAACAACACCGTCTAACTTTATATTCTAAAGCTCTGAGAAACATCTGAAGTTCAATGTCAAACTTCATGTGAATGGGTGTTACATTTCAATACAGCTGCAAATTTCGTTTTCATTGTAGGAAACGAACACGCTACGCTGTCAGATATATAGTAAATTTAATAAACGTGTTACTATTATGTTATTGTTTCCGCCTCCGTTATTTCACCGCCCAGATTCTGTCAAATATATCATCGCAATGTACTTGACCCGACTCCTTTTCGTTTTCAGCGGATATAAAGTGCAAAAGTGAAAAAAGGATAAACAAAAGGTTACCTTCTATAACAGTCACGGTACACACACAGGTATCGGTATCATGTATACACAAACTTTGTAAAGAAAGATTATAGACTAAGGTATATCTGCTCTGAACCCATTTCCGTTTCTTCAGGGCTTAACACACAGCCTTGAGCAAACGAGCAATTCAAGCCTGCTACACTGCCTATATACAACAAAACCTGACTGGCTACGTGTCTACGAACCTAATCCATTCAATTGAACCTAAAAATTCTAATCAAATATATACTAAATCAGACAAAAACTACAAAATTCTTTTAAATTCTTCTTCTTTCTTGCGTTCATACAAATGTTTATTGAAAGCAGAAAAACACAAATTCAATTTACTATCGACTGCTTTAAACAGATAAAACTGACAAGAAGGAAAACAAGAAATAACACTGACAACATCATATTATCTGCACGCTTAAAATGAAGAAAACAAAAGTCAAAGCAATTATAAAGTATTTAAATTGTAAATTTTAAATTGTAGAGAAAATTCCCTCTGAACAAAATTCGTCAAGTTCAAAACCATATTTCTGACGGCTTCCGCACATCACTGGAAAGCAGAGGATGTGCTCCTTCAAATGATATAAGTCACTTTGCTGTAGTTTGCAACCACGAAGTTTTATTTGGCAAAGCTTAACTAAAATTGACGAAAACGGCAATTTTTGGTTAATTTTTGCAAATTACACAATTTATTAGCAACCAGATACAGATTAAAGCAACATGGCTTATAGCACTCGAAAGAGCATGTTCTCTGCTTTCCAACAATGTACGGCTCAAGCTTTAACGTATATCAGTCGTCAGCAATATGCTGTTGAGGTTTATCAATTTTGGTCAGGGGATTTCCTTTATATAATCCCATATTTCACTAAACACCAAATAGTTCAATCTAATAACGATCAGACGTGTCAACAGGATAAACATATTACGATAAGGTGCTAACACTGCATTTGAAAACAGCATTAAAAGCTGCTATCGGACAATGGAAAATGTTTGAAATCGTTAGTCATAGCCACAATTATTCTAGAGTTAGAAAAATATAACCAATGAAATCTTCCATATATATATTAGGGATCGACCGGAACTCCAAAAAACCGGAACCGGAACCGGAACCGGAATTGGCTTTAAAAACCGGAACCGGAACCGGAACCGGAACCGGAACCAGCTCTTTAACACTACAAAAATCGAAAATTTTTTACCCGGTATGAATAAATTATGAACATATTGTCTATATATGTTTATGATTATTCGAGCACATGCTCGACAAAAGGTTTTATTTTATCTACTTTATTAAATCGAATTTCGATGAATGACTTAATCGAATGCAATTTGACTTCTAAAGGATATTTACTGGCAGGCAAATAAAAATTAATTTCTTAGTTAAACTGAATATTAAATTAATTGAAATAAATTGGTAGAAATTGATTCCACGAAATGCCTGCGAGCGAGCTTTCGGCAAAATAAGCCAGAAACATGTTTAGTTTTTATCTGAGTTGCCTGACAATTTCTAGTCATAATTAGAAAATTTTATTATGACGTTATATTCGCGACAATTTTTTATATTTTTTTGAAAACGCTGAAACCTTTCTTGGAGCTCTAGTAAAGTCGTATAATATAATTTAATTATATTATACGACTTTACTAGAGCTCCAAGAAAGGTTTCAGCGTTTTCAAAAAAATATAAAAAATTGTCGCGAATATAACGAGCTTTTATTCTCTTTGTAGTCAATAGATAAATTAAAATAATTTTTCTGAAAATTACTGTTCCCGTAATTATATACTATAAGATTTATTGTGGCTGTATCTGGCTATGAATTTAGATAGTATCAGCTTCGAAAATTGGACTTGTATGGAATATCAAGTTTTAAATTTTGGGTGACCTGATCTAGTAATTAATAACTAAATAATTACCTTACGTATTATTAGAGTTTTCTGAGTAAAAGGTAAATCTTTGCACTTTTCTGCAGATCTTTTGTCGCTGATAGCAATATATAACCTTTTACAATTATAAACATATAAGAACAGTAAAGTATTTTTCACAAGTTTCAAAAAAATTGAATTAAACTTAAATTCTTCTAGCGGCATTACTCTTTTTTGGCTAGCTTCATCTGCATTTTCAAATTTATATAATGACATTTCTTCAAGTAATTAAAAACCCTTCTATTTGTTCCATCCGTAATTTTTTAATATTTTTGTTGCACTCTGCACTATATTTATATACAAAACAAACAGCGAAAAGCTTATTGCCTACTATTTAAACTTAAACTTAAATAGTTGAGCTAAAACTGACATCTAATTATGCAACAGTGCACTAATCTTTGAAATAGCATAGGTTTACGCCAAGGCTTCAATATATTCCAATTTAGCAAAATTAATAATTTTAAAGTATCTATCAAAAAGCTAATAGCAATCAAATCGGCGGGCTTGTGTTCTATTTTGAATTTCTAAATTATATTTAAGTGCGTAATATTTTGATCATATGCGTAATTAATATTCATAATAATAAATTAACGATAAGGTACTAGATAATTATTAATAAATCTAAACATTCCAAGTTAAGCATATAATGCAATAGCGCCGCAGGCGAAAATTTTTGAGAAATTAATATTCTGCTTACAAGAGATTCGCGATTTTTTCAAACGTTAAAAGAAATTTTACAAAATTTCTGAAACTTTTAATAAAATTTCACTTTTGGTAATACGCTAAAATTGGTTCCGGTTCCGGTACGTTTTCAAAAACCGGAACCGGAACCGGAACCGGAACCAAAAAGTACCGGAACCGGAACCGGAATTCTAATATATATATATATATATATATATATATATATATATATATATATATATATATATATATATATATATATATATATATATATATATATATATATATATATATATATATATATACTGAAAAAAGGAGAATGCGATGAGAAGCGGAATCGATGAATGACACCAGTTTGACCGCTGTGCTTTAGAGATGAGGATTTTGGCTCGCGGCTCGGCTTGGCTCGGCTCGGCTCGCGAGCCGAGCCGAGCCGGCAGCAATTTCTCACGAGCCGAGCCGAGCCGAGCCGGGAGAACTGAAGCTCCGAGCCGAGCCGAGCCGGAGAACTGAAGCTCCGAGCCGAGCCGAGCCGGAGAACTGAAGCTCCGAGCCGAGCCGGAGAACTGAAGCTCCGAGCCAAGCCGAGCCGAGCCGACCCCAACCAAAAATAGTAATTCGACCAAATTTCCCTGCTATATTTTCACCTGTTTAAGTAAAATTGCCAATAATTTCGGTGAAGACTAATAATAATTTCCAACAATTTTCTTTAGCTTTCTCGATATCTTCCAAGCAAATGTTAATCTTAATGTTAGGCTGTCCTTGACACCAACTTGTTTATGGTATTGATATACTTTCAGTAAGAAAAACTTTTGACTTATTTCATTTTTTCGTCTCAGTTTTGGTTTCATAAAAAATCTTACCTGTAAAATCCATTATTCTGTGTTTGTATTTGTAGTATTTCTATTTTATCAGATAGCGAAAAAGTTGTAACCGCTTCTAGTATTCGAGTATATAATATGATCTTGAGAGGCTACAGATAAATGTTAACGTGTAATCATAACTGGTTACGACTTCGTTAATAAATTTGAACAAGACAACAAGGAGCTAAACAAAATAAAATTCGATGCAATCTGGCGAATTTGAAATTTCAAGCTTGGCGAGCCGAGCCGAGCCGAGCCGACCCACTTTCAAAATTTTCCCGAGCCGAGCCGAGCCGGGTATGATCGCGAGCCGAGCCGAGCCGACCTCATTTTCTCGCGAGCCGAGCCGAGCCGAGCCGGAACAGTCCGGCTCGTCCTCATCTCTACTGTGCTTCATTGAGCACGTCGACGTTCATGCTGAAGTTAATTATCGATTGCTATGGTTAACGTGTCAGTTTGTAAATGATTTTTAGTGATTCTGTTCAGCCGTCATCTAGAAATCACGCCCATCGGTCTGACCAGAGTGATTAATTAATAGCAGTATGTGTCTTCATTAAGGCGCTCAGCAAAGAGCTACAAATTACTGATATCAAGATCAATTAATACTTTTTGCCTTTCCCTAAAGAATATATATAACAGTTTTCAACATTGCAACATAATTGTAGCACAATAGCATTCAATCAAGACTGTAGTACAAACAAGGAACATCAAGATAAAAGCATATATATACACGTAAGAAAAACTGCCAAAACATTTGCATGTATATGTATTGTTTCACAATTTATTGTTCAAACAGAAACTTAAAGTCCAGATTAGTGCTAGTACACGAATGAATGGCAAAGCTACACAGACAGTTAACATCATCTTGACAGCCAATAATGCCACAGAAACTGCATTCGATACCATGTTCCATTAAGTAGTAAGAAGGTGGAAACCAGCAAAAAGCGCAGACAGCAGATCTTGAGCATAGAACCGAGTTCTGCGGCAGGACTCGATTATTTCCCTTGCAAAAAAGTTTGAAAATCAACGGGAGGGTGATCAGAACATTACTGTACTGAATTGGCGGGATGCCAAGTTTCACATGCAGATCACAGATATGGGCCTTCTGAACCTGTTGCATGTAATCATTGAATGGTAGAGCACAGAGGTTAAGAATAGCCTTCTTGGCAAGGCGGGACCAGCCATACTTTAGGGCAAGTAGAACTGTTTCCCAGACACGGGCATTGGAAGTGACCCAGACGTTCTCCAAAAAGGTTTGAACCTTCGCCCGCAAAAAGTCAACGTCATATTTGTCGGCAAAGCGAAGACAGCACCAAACGGAGTCGTCTAGAAGCAATAAAATATATAATCGTAATCGATAACTGTAGAAACGTTGACATACTTCCTCTGTATATACAAAATTTACAAAAACACTACCAAGCACCTGGCCTGACTCGAAACCGCAGTCTCCATCTAGACGCAGAAAATCTTAAGTTTTTTGCGAAATCAAAATTTGTCATATCTTCTCTTCTAAATTGCATCGAGAAAAACAATACGAACACAAATATGCATCCCATAATGATTGACTCCATGAGCGAAAAATAAATATATACAGTATATACATATATGCATATGAAATGTGAAGTCTGTCTCATAGTTTGATGCAAACGTCGGACCCATATGAATTCGTAATTTCGATAAGCCATAACGTGTGAGACCGTATTGAAAGAGTGGGATACGACATTTAAGGTCATCGTCGTGAACGCATATAGAGGCGCGCGTCGACGCTCAGATTGTAACATACCGTTTTAGCAGATTAAAACCCACTGTAGCAGATTCACGCTAACAGTTGCATGAAGACGCTTACATCCGCGCGTAGACGGAGTCTACGTCTGCTTGCGTCTGGAACTATGAAATCAGCATTAAAGTAACCCATCTTACTTTAATACCTTCGATCACGGTAGTAGAGCCTGGCATTAGGATGGATAAAACGGCCTCAATCTCTTTAAAGCTGAAATATTCCAATTTCAGTCGTCCATTAGTCTTCTCAGGGGTCTCCTGTTCGCCATAAAACATGTTGGTAAAACTGGGACTGCAGGCAGATAAAATGTGAGTACTGAAATGCAGTTCGCTGTCGGCCACTTCAATCACCAAATCATCATAGCCCGATTTTGTGCGAAAAGAGCGAGCCATCGTTCAGTTATTCACCGATACAATACTACAAGACAAAGCATTAGTCAAGTTTACATGAATCTTATGCGCCGAACAAGTACGTTCAACGGGCTAATTGCGAAGAATGTGAGCGAAAACTACGGGAGTGATGGTTCAGTCACTGATGGATTATTACATGGCGTATTCTTTCTGCATGGAGAAAATCTAAAAATTTTCAAAATGGCATGGTCTAGCAGGCTACAAATAGGCACTTTAAGGTAAAAATATCATTTTTGTAGGAACATTATTGAAAATTGTCCACTTTTGGCAAAAATCTGGGCTCCCAAAAAATTTATTTCAGTCGTAGGAAGAAGCAAAAATTTAGGGCGGGAGCAATTTCGGTGGAAGGCAAATTCGGGAGGGAAGGTCAAATTCTGGTTAACCCCTTATAATCCTACTGTACAAAAATACCCTGTACACATGACGCTAACTGCTGCTGACACATACCTCTATAGAAAATATATACCTGTGGTGTTTGCGGTAGGCGAAAAAATGAGCTAAAATAACTCCAAAACAAAAGCGCGAGACTATGAAACATCGTCTTGATGATTGCTGATGCTTTAATGCTTTGCCCACCCAAACTAATGTCCTAATTAAACTTGGTAATCATACCAAACTTTCAGCTACATAGCTTTACTATGTTCAACTTAAAACGTTACTTCAAAAGTATGGCCGGAGGCCGAGGTTCGTAAACGACAACGAAAAATGGACCATTTCTCACGTTTACAAAGCCAAAAAATTTATGTGGACGCGTATCACAGCACCACCTTAAGGTGGTGATTCCTTTTGGGCACATCAACTTTGAACCACTATTACTCATTCATTATTTGGAGTTAAGAAGTCATCTTTATATCAAAATGTAGCTTAACATTTTCTCTTTTTATTGAGCACAATGAATCTAAGTTTGGCTTTCCTTGGCTTTTTTCCTGTATTTTAGAAGAAGTATAATTTTTCAGATTTTTTGCAGGCTGAAGTCAATTTTTTCGCAGGACATGGGTTAGAGCATTAGATACCTCTATCAAATAGCTGGGGACCGTTTTTAATTATTGTGATATCGCTCTTCGTTATGGAGAAATAAACTAAAATGTCTGCGCAACCTGGATTTAGCCTACTTTTCCCTTCTTTGGCAAGCCACTACTTCAGTTAGAAAGCAGCTATCGGAGCAACTAAAAAAGGGTCCCGGGGTATTTTTGTGTAGAACACATCTGCTAGGTGGCAACTCTCTAGCTTGCATACTGAGTTCTGCACAATCGCTGGAAAAAATTTGGTCGTGTTTTTGCAAAAACTACATTTTTTGTGATAGCAGCCTAAGGGATGGCAATTGTGCGATGGCCATGCTTCCGATAATTGGCCTCTGTGAGACCTTTAAATCGACACCCTTAGTTAAATTTTACGGCTTTCGTAGCTCAAGAAGTAGTGGATTATTTGATTTCTGCAGAAAGGACAAGTTTTTTGACGCCAAAATAAGAAAATTGGCTATATCTCACGATATGGAAAAGATAGAAAGTTGCTTCCAAAAGCAAAATTGTAGAGTTTAACGAGTTCTTTCGAATGGATATAGTCATAGCCATGCAGCTGCTGCCAAACTTTCAGAAATTGGCAAAAACCGCCCTGAACGCAAATTTTGAATTTTTGAAGCGCGATTGCGCGGAGGGTGGTAGAACGCTAAAACAACTTATTTTGGAAAGTTTTGTTGAATTTCATCCTGGTTCATCCCGTCAATCAACAATATGTGCCCAAAAGGAATCACCACCTTAAATCAAAGAAAGTTATAACAATATCGTGAATACCCAAGTCTAGCGAAACTATAAGCGCAAAAACAACTTTGCAAAATTAAACAGCTATAATTAATATAGGGACTAAATAATATAATAATCTATAATTACCATGCTCAAGCAAAGTTTATTAAAGGCAGCAAAGACGAAAATTTTACTGCAAATAGTTCTAACAGTGGTGAAAATTAGAATCATACAGAATCGTTAAATGGAACACAAACATTAACGAAGCCCGCATCAACAAACAAGCAATACACGTTCAAACAATATTACTCTTATTACGTATATAATAAAGGAGGCCAAACAAAGCCTGAACAAGAGAACCATGCACCATCAACATACTGCACCATCATGTACTTAACAGGATAAAACTTAGTCCTTGTTTGACGTAACATAGTGAATTATAACAAGTCACACTTTTTATTGGATGCCCCTTAATGAGTTCCAAAACATTATACTGAAAAACTACGTGTATATGAAATTTGACTTTTACAATTTCTCCCATTTCACTCGATCCCCCGAGTTCAAAATGTTTAAACTTGGATAATCTGCCTAAATTTGGTTTAAACGGTTATGCTTCCCTAAATTTAAATTAGTATGCTTTCGACCATGCTGACTTTAAACATCCCAAGATTTTTTCGCAGGTTCTGGGATAACCAAAATTTTTTGCCAGATACTACTGTTATTCGCCTAACGTTTAAACATTCTTACTATTTTCCCGGATCGGCACAGGAACATCTAAGAATGTTGGCAGTTTTCATACAAATATTTCAAAATGTCAAAAATTGCAAAAAATCATTTGCGCCCTCCAATCCTCAATTAGGGTGAGCCAAGCCCACCCACCAGTCGATGTGCCCAATGGCGCACCAAGGATTTGGAAGTGGTCCAGTCTGATTTAACGTATTTGCTTTCGCCAGTATATAGTTGAAGGGAGCTAGACAATGTTTTGGAATTTGGGAATAGCCGTTAATCCACGAGGGGGAAGTTAAGAAATTTTTAAGGCCGGTTCACACGAGGCAACTTTCCAGCAACTATTTGGGAAGCAACTTTGAAGCAACTTTATACGAGGCAACTTGCAGGCAACAGTTTATCTAGCAACTTTCTCACAGCAGCCAATAACAATTCTGCGCGCCTAAAATTCAAAAGACGTGGCCTTGTTTGATTGACTGTTGCCCGTGAGTTGCCTGAAAATGTCGCTTCTGGACCGAGTGAAAATTTCAAGTTGCTTACTGGTTGCTTGCGATTTTGTGAGCGTTCACACCAGGCAACTTTCATGCAACTTTTAGTTGCTACAAAGTTGCCAGGAAAAAGTTGCCTGAAAGTTGCATCAAAGTTGCCTCGTGTAAACCGGCCTTTAGACATTATGAAAAATCAGGATATAATGGAAAACTTTAGCAGGATTTAAATAATAAGTTAAGAAATTGTTTGACATGAAAAATCCGCAAAGGAAACTTTTGACTAGATATAAATAAATTTAAAAAGTTTTCGACAATGTAAAAACCCGTGACGGAAACCAAAAACAAATTTGAATAAAGGTTTTACGAAAATTTAATTTCGCTCATCTGGGAAGGGAGGATAGATCACAATCGAAAGTTTAAAAATTGCGATGCAAAAGCTCGGAGGTGAGAAAAGATTTAAAAATTGCGATAAAAAAAGTGCCGCAGACGCTGGAACTTTTAAAAATCAATACGCAGAAAGCGTAGCAGGCCTGACAAATCTTTCCATTTTTCAGTTCTATGCTCTGAAAACAACTCAATTTTTGCTTTTCCCCCAAAATTCACAGAGGACCGGACAAAAAGCGTCGAGTCGGAACCTCTAAAACCCCCTTGGTGCGCCGGAGGACGGGCTCTCCCCATAAAGCCTCCACCCAAACAAAAATTAGCCCAAGACAAAGCCAATAGTGAACGATTAACGCATCATTTCTTGACATTTCTTGAATTCCATACACAATACAGACACTAAAGCACTTTGAAAAAAATTACATTTCAATACGCCCATCAATAGTGGGCGCCAGCAATCAAGCCGTCACCTGGATTTTTTGCAGACATTCCACGCAGGGTATACTTAGGGGTTTCGTTTCCCGGGGGGATTTCGGGGGGAGAGATTTG
Organism: Trissonchulus latispiculum; assembly: GCA_030248195.1. NCBI lineage: Eukaryota > Metazoa > Nematoda > Enoplea > Enoplida > Ironidae > Trissonchulus > Trissonchulus latispiculum. The sequence goes on along the minus strand of JASAND010032067.1, from coordinate 59,359 downwards.
TTTATGCAAAAATGAGCCAAAAAATGGTTCTCCGGCGAAGCCGAAATATTTTTAATAATTTGCCTATTTTGGCAAACATTTGGGCCCTCAAAAAGTCGTGGGGGGAGCAAAAATCCCGGGAGGGGGCAATTTCGAGGGGGGTCCACCCCCCACCCCGGAAAAATACCCTGATCCAAGTAGAATTCAATATGTTTAACAACAGTAACAAACCCGCACAATAAACTACAAAATTAAAGCGAACAGAAACAAACTCAAAGAAACTTTAAAAACACACAACTGCAGAAGCGACATATCGAAGCACAACAGCACGATACGTATGTTATTTCCACCAGATATATACATTGTTACCTACAAGACATAGTGCATTGTTCCACTGAGCACAATGAGACTCGCAATTTGACTTAACGTTTACTCGTCACTGTTACCAAAACAAGTATGAATAGCAAAACTGCACAAACAGTCAATACCATTTTGACAGGCAGCAATACCACAGAAAGCACACTGGATACCGTACTCCTGCAGATAGTAGCCAAGGGAATATTTCCGCCTACAGAAGGGACAGACACAGCCTGAACAGGTGGTTGAGTTTTTGGCAATGACATTGTTGTTTTCCTTACAGTGCATTGTGAAAATTAACGGCAGGGTGATCAACATGTTACTGTATTGTACAGGCGGAATATCAAGTCTAACATGAAGATTACTCCTGTGGGCTTTCTGAACCTGTTGGATGTAGTCATTAAACGGCAAAGTACAGAGCTGTAGAATGGCCTGCTTAGCCAGATCAGTCCATCTGTATTTCAGGGCCAGGAGAACGGTTTCCCAGACATGATGATTGGACTTGGACCACCACGAATCCAGGAAGGATTGGACCTTCTTTCGCAAAAAGTCGACATCATATTTGTCAGCAAAATGGACACACTGCCAAAGTGATTCGTCTGAAAAAATTAAAAAAGCAACAACTACATACAAAAATTAGGCTCGACGTGATTAAGTGGCATATATAGACAAATTCTTTGCCCCTCGGATTTTTGGGAGGACCTAGAAACTCCCAATGTCATTAGAAACAAATCCTAATAATATATAAGCCCGCAAGCTATAACATGGTTTTAAACAATGGCAAAAATCAATTTACATCCAGTTTAGCACCTAGCAAAATCTGACACTACACATGCACGAAAAGCAAATAGAGAGCTATGTACAACGACACACAGGTACGTAATCAGCTGTCAGTTACCATTTGAACTTTAACTAAACTCATACACATATGAAATATATACGTACTTGCTCAGCTCCCACACCCATACCAAGAGTGCACTATATAAAAAAAGAGTAAGCCACTAGAGGGCTCCTCTTCTTGGCATTGCGTAACGGTGCTCCGACCACAATACGCGAATGTTTCCCGTTTGGTGGGGGGGGGGTAGCTCTCTTCGACAAAGCATACCAGGGTTCATGCGGACTTTTCAGTTTCAATTTCCAGGTTTTTCCAGGTTTGTCAAGGTTTTCAGCGGCAATTTTCCAGGTTTTATAATATTAAATTTTGATCAAATTAGTGTAAATTTGGAGCATTTGTGGACCTTAAAACCTGCGATGCACTGGACCCAAGCCCGACAACCACACCCTGTCTCGACATAATTAAAGTAATGGTAAAGCTGGGCTGGGTTTTTCCGGAAAAAATGCAAAAGGTTTTTCGGCTTTTTCAGTGTTTTCCCCGTTTAATTGTTTTCGATAGCCCCAATGGCTGTAAACGTTTCCGGAGCGCTAAAAAGGTCAAATTTTAACGAATTAAAGCGTTAAACAGTATATATATATTCTCAAGCTACAAATAAAAATCTAGACCGCTTCAAATAATTTTTAGAATTTTTCCATTTTTCAAATATAATTTCGAAAACTGTAGGGAAATTTTTTACAGTTTCGCAAAAATGCTCATAAATATTTCGCGTTTTTCGGTGCCCATCATGCGGTAATTAATGGCATTTTCAATCAAACTTTTGGAAATATGAAGGTTAAAAATAGGTTAAATCTTTACAAAAGTTGTAATTCGTTAAATCCTAAAAAAGCACTGTTAAGGGGGGGCGCGACTAAACTTTTGCCCCGACTTTGTCCGATTGGCCTACTTTTTGGCGAAGTTAAAGAAGATGGGTGTGGTCAAAAAATACTTGGTCGTTGGTTCTTAGCTGCCTTTCAGCCATGTGCAGCCGTCGCGTTTATGTGCCCGACCACCCCTTTTTCACAACAACCAACATAATTAATTAAAAATCTCTGCTGGATGCAAGACCCTAGCTTCAAGCTTGCTATTGGCCAATATGATTTGGCACATGTGCCCCTATCTGTGGAAAAATACTAGATGTCTGTATCTTATCTGCATCTAAGGGAATTACTGTTCAAAGTTGAAGTTTCGGCAAAAATTTGAAAATTTTTGGCTAACGAAAGGAATATTTTAACATTGGTGCGAGCTATAAGGCTGTAATTTGGCATAAAAGGAGATCCTATGGCAGTACTCATTTGTGCCAAATGGCAAGAATTTCTGCCGCGTGAAAAAATTTTTATGTCAACTTTAATCTTCACAAATTGCCAAAATCGCCTTTTTTGGGCAATATATAACAAGAATAAAAATGCTCCGATGGAGCATGAAAAATGCAATATGGGTGACACTGGGTTTTAAGCAGACAGAGGACTAGGTTTTAAAACGTTAATAATAGGTGAAAAAGGGGGGGGGGGTCGGGCACATAAACGCGACGGTTGCACATGGCTGGAAGGCAGCGGAGAACCAACGACCAAGCATTTTTTGACCACACCCATGCTCTTTAACTTCGCCAAAAAGAAGGCCAATCGGACAAATTCGGGGCACTCCCATTTTAGTCGCCCCCCCTTAAGTGTTAAAAATACAAAATCTAGTATTAAAAAGTGTAAAAAAATCTCTTCAAAAGTCTGAAAACTATATACACAATGACTAACGAATGTAAAATTGTTTTTAATATTTTTACATTACTAAACGTCCAGTTAATGCATTTTACCAGTTTCTAAATAAATAAGATTAAATAGTCGTAAACCTCATTTTAAGCACTGTGCTCGTTGAATTATAATGTTAAACTATGAATATCATACGAAAAATAGATATATACTCAGGGGCAGTACCGCAGCCAGAAAAATTTTCGAGGGGGATGCAAAAATTGTCCGGGGGGTCTGGGGGGCCGAGCCGAACCCCCCAGCAGCTGAGAACTTTTTCTATTTTGTGACCTCGCGGAATTTTTACAGAGCATTCCTTGAAATTAAAAATATTTAAGGCCCTATCACGTGTTGATGCACCCAAATGATGTAAAAGCTAGTCAAAAACTAGGGCATTTAGTACTCATTTTGGGCTACGAAACACGTATTATGATCACAGGTGGACAAGGGGGGGGGAGGGGGGAATTTCCCATTCGGTTGAAGTCGCCCACAAGGGGTCGCCAAATTGCTCTCACAAGAAGTAAGAAAATTGGGTAAGAAAATGGCCCAAAAAATAGGTTTTACGACTAAAATTCCTAAAAAATTTCCGACTTCGCCGGAATTTGTCACTTAAAATTCCGTTTTTCGCTAACAAGCGTCCGAAAAATAGCAAATATATATAGCTTAAAAAATCGCTTTCAAAAGTACCCCTAAGAAAAATCGCTGTCACAAGGGGTACCCAAATTTGCTTCCACAGGGGCCAGTGAAATTTGACCTCCCGTTCAGGTATGATTATGATAGTACATATGTACAATGCACTTGTTTCGAGCCGAAGGCGCGAAAATTTTCTGAAAATGGGCGTTTTTCACATGGCACGAAAAATTCCTGGGACGGATGGGCGCATCCAGGGGAGGGGTTTTGGAGGTTGAAACCCCTCCTTTTGGGTCTATTTTATCAATACTCCATTACAAAATATTGTGTAAAGTTTTGTTAGAACCCCTTTCTTTTCAGGAAACTTTGTCAAAACCCCCTTGTTTTCAAAATACTGCTTACGCCCCTGCGGTACGGTCCACAATTTTGGGGGACTTCCACCCATCCCCCCGGCTATGCGCCTGCGCAAGGGTTAGGGGGAGCAGTCCCCCAAAAGTTGAAGACTATTTTTAATTTCGGAGTATGTTTGCTCTTAAAAATATTGAATTCTTTTGCTTGAACGGTTAGTTAAGAAGAGTCTAAAATCCAGTCAAAATAGAAACAAAAACAACATATATATATATACGTATACACATATAGTATATACATGTGCTTAGGCAGAAAACATATAAGCAAGTGTTGACAAATGAATGATTGTAGAATCGAAGAAGCAAGCGATGGTCTGTGGGAGGCAGCGAGGCGAGGCGGCAGGATCTAAGAAGAAGCCAGCGTCCAATCCAAACTACAGCAAATTGTCTCAAGAAATTAATTTAGACCACCCTTGAAATTCCAACTACGCTGCGTATTTCTAAGCTTGATTGCGTAAATGCGTAGATTTTACGCAAAAAATCGTGCAACCAACGGGACGTTTGGATGGGTGAGGAGCCCCACAAAAGTAGAAGAATTTTTTAAAGCAGGACCTCCTGGATAAATTTTCAGCATAAGTAATCGTCGATATTCGTAATTATTGGTAATGTTCGCTTTTTAGGGTAGTTTTCAGTTTTTTGTGTTATGAAAATAAAATTTAAAATAAAAAGCTTAAGGAAAGGCGTATTGCTATATAACAGACAACACCAAGTAGAAAACTATATACAAACCATGAGTCAAAAGCTGACAAACCGGGCTAAACAAAATTACAATTCGGGCAATTTTTTTCAATTTCAATGGTAAATATAAGAAATTTGGCAAAATTTTTCAATCAATCAGCAAATTCCAGGTTTTTCCAGGTTTTTCCAGGTGTTTACCCAAATTCCAGGTTTTTCCAGGTATTTCCAGGTTTTTCCAGGTCGCATGAACCCTGTACCCCCCTCCGTTTGGAGGGGGGGGGGTAGCAGAAAAGAGGTCCGCGTCTGGTGGGGGGGGGTAGCCAACAGCCAATCAGATTGCAGAGACCCCCTCCCCGTTTGGTGGGGGGGGGGGTAGAGCAGAGGATTACGGTAGTTTTTGTTCTATTTGAAAATGGGCCCCCGTTTGGTGGGGGGGGGGGGGTAAGCAAAAGGGGTCCCCGTGGTGGTCGCCAACAGCCAATCAGATTCAGCCAATCTTAGTCTGACTTGGCGACCCTCCCCAAACGGGGACCGCCTTCTGCCTACCCTCTCACCAAACGGGGACCCCTTTTCCATACCCCCCACCAAATGGGGAGGGGGTATGCTTGTCGACCTCCCCACCAAACGGGGGAGCATTCGCGTATTGTGGGCGGAGCACCGTAACACAATGCCAAGAAGAGGAGCCCTCTAGTGGCTTACTCTTCTTCTAATATATAGTGCAATTATGCAGTCTTGCCCATACATACACTATACTATATTTTACCCGTAATATTAGTCGTGGAACCAGGCATTATCATGGACAAGATGGTCTCAATCTCCTGAGAGGAGAAATCCACAATTCTCAGTCGACCACTAGTCTTCTCCTTGGTTTCCAGTTCACCATAGAACATGGTGGTAAAAACGGGACTACAGGCAGCCAAAATGTGAGTACTGAAGTGAAATTCTGTATCGTCAACTTCGATCACCAAATCATCATATGGTAATTTCTTTCGGAATAGCGGTGTAGACATGATAAGAAATACTGAAACAACAAAAAACGACCACCATACACGTGAGTGACATCAATGTACGTTACAGTTACGCAAGACGAGCCTGGCACTGGCAGCATGACAGTACTAGGCAACATTAATGCACATTGTCTGCCACTGAGCATGGTATATATGTTCGACTGAACAATAAAAGTTTAACACCCAGCCTTCGAAAGGGGAATAATCTTAACGTTGCGTTATCTCAGCGTTGCACAATCTCCACTGCTCTATCTTAGCTTACCATCTCACCCATTGTTCAATTTTGAACAAATTATTAAGACAACACTTACAATGTTGGAACAGATCAGCAAAAGCAAGAGCTTATAATAGGAAGAGTAAGACACTAAGCGGTTTACAGTATGCTAGAAAAATTAAAGCCGAAATCTCGGAGGGCTTCTCAGCGTGTAAACATGTTGCGCTGACATTTTTCCAAAACGGTTGGGCAAATTAAATACAATAACTTGAGCTAGGGCTGTACTGCAATAATTTTTATATCATTATGTTGCGGAGAACTAGATCTTAATGATATAAAAATTATGCAGTTAGGTTCAGGCAGTCTCATACAAATCGGGCAACAAAAAATCCTTTCCATGGCAATGCAGGGAATTTCATCATTTGGATAAAATACCTAATGTTGTTGCCAGATTTGTAAGAGATTGCCTGAACCTGACTACATTATTTTTTACTGGGGGAGGGGTCGCCCCCCAGTTTTTGGGTTTCCCCCCACTCGTTCTCCCACACTTTTTTGGGCTTCCTCCCCACTCAACCTAAGGAGCCCAGAAATTGCCAAATTCTTAGGATTTTTGGTCAAACCTTTCAAAAAAATTTCCAGCTTCGCCGGAAATTTTTGGTCAAAAATCGTCTATTTTGGTGCCAAAACTTAATTTTTGAGCACTTTTAAGCTTAGTTATAGCAGTATATGTGGAAAACCGGTATTTTATACTGTATTTTTGGCATTTTTAGCTCATTTTATCCCATTTTGGACCAACCCCCCACTATTGGGGGGAGCGTCCCCCCACTTATTTTTGCCTAACCAACTGTCCCCCAGTTTTTATATCGTTAAAAAGATCTAGTTTCCCGCTACATATGGAAATTAATGCTGTACGACTTTCCTAGCTTACGTTTATAGTATTTAATTTACCGAAAAAGACCGTTTCTGAAAAAACGTCAGTGTAGCATGTTTACACGCTGAAAAGCCCAACCTCAGAGATTTCGTCTTTATTGCTTCGAGCAAATTGCAAACGCAATACGTCACAAGTCTTACTCTTCCTAATATAAACTCCTGGTAAGAGATACACGCGTGCTGGGGACGCTCCCCAGCCAATCTGATTTTTGAGCAAAAAAACCGGGATTTCGACCGACACTTCTATTTCGCCTTCGACACGACTAAACTATGGATGCAACAAGGTCCTAGATTAGGCCACGCCTAAATCAAGCGATATTGTACGATACGAGACATTCTTCATTCTGTTTGCGTTATCATCAGAATGTCGCTCAATAGGTTTCAGCGTCTACAGAACCAACTAACGTACTACAAACGACGTCTTAATGCTACCTGAAAGCAATCTCAATGCCCAGGCAAAAACTACCAGCACCTCCACCTTTGCATTACGACTAACCACGATAAACGTGACGTTCAGACTAGAACACATTCAATTTGTGGTGATTCCCTTTGGTCACACAAAGTTTGCACCATTATTACTCATTCATTACTTGAAGTTAAGAAGCCATTTTTATATCAAAATGTAGCTTGACATTTTCTCGTTTTAATGCATGCCACGAAACTAATGTTGCTTTTCTAAAATAGTTTTAACACATTTTAGAAGAAGTATAATTTTCCAGAATTTTTGCAGTTTCAAGTAAATTTTTTCGTGAGACATTGGTTATATCATTCGATACCTCCATCAAATAGCTGGGGACGATTTTTTATTTATTGTGAAATCGCTCTTCGTTATAAAGAAATAAGCTGAAATGTGTGCGTAACCTGTATTTTGCCTTTTTCCAAATTTGTCAAGCTATTACTATAGCTACAAAGCAGCAATCGGGGCAACTAAAAAATCGTCCCTGGGTATATATGTGCAGAACACATCCGTTAAATAGTAGCCCTCCAGCTTGCATGATAAATGCTCCACAATCTTTGGAAACAAATTGGTCGTGTTTTTGTAAAAACTACATTTTTTATGATAGCAGCCTACAGGATAGCAGTTGGAAGACGATCATGCGTTGGATAATTTGTCCCTGTCAGATCATTTGATTTCGCGGCTTGCGTAGTTCAAGAAATGTTGGATTATATGATTTCTGTAAAAATGACAAGTTTTCGATGCCAAAACAAGAAGATCGGCTATATCTCACGGTAGAGAAAAGCTAGAAAGTTGCTTTGAAAAGCAAAAATGTGAAGCTCAATGAGATCTTTCGAATGAACATAGTCATAACTGTATAGCAGCAGCCAAACGTTCAGAAATTGGGAAAAACCACTCTGACCGGAAATCTCGAATTTTTGAATCGGGATTGCGCGGAGGATGTTAGAACGCTAAAAGAACCTATTTCGGAAAGTTTCATCAAATTTCATCCTGATTTGCGCCGCCAAACAACAATATGTGCCCAAACGGAATTACCACCTTAAGAGGAAATGCACAGAAAATTAACGAGTTTTTCCTACAATAATTCTTTTTCGGAAAAAGCCAAACCCTGCTCCTGCTTCTAGTCCTATCAATCAACTACCGTGAGCACACTAAAAACAAACTCACCTTATGTTGTAATTGTTAAGCAAAATAACAATAGCCTTAACAATCAATTCAATTAAGTAAAGTTTATTAAAAGCAGCAAAAACGCGAATTCTTTTACTGGCAGAAATAATAGCAACATTGCGAATATCAAAAAATATCAGGGAAACTAAAACTGAAACACTACAAACGGAAAGCCAGCAGAAAGCAACAAACAGCATGACAACAATTCATACATATGTGATATGTATGTATGTAGCATAAAGTATAAACTCAGAACTAAATATTTACAGTTTAATAATTTTTAACATTTCTAACATAAATTTAACGCCTTACTATCAAGAGTTTGCACCCAAGTCCAATGCATCGAAAATGCAATAAGACTTCAGACTTTAAAAATTCTATCACAACTAGGCAGACAAAGTTTTCAAAAATAAGTAGTGATCCACTAACGAAAAAAGAGGAACGACGAAAGTTATCTGTTGATGCTGATAACAAAACAGTTTTGTGGTATTCAAATTTAAGTAATACGTTATGTTGGACTGAAGTGCACAGTTTAGACAAACAATAGTGCGCAACAATAATTAAAACAAACTACTACCAGAGATTTCAGGATTCATATATAGAAAAGTGATAAAAACCATTTTCATCGGACGTCACCAAATATGAAAGCACAAACTCGATCCAGCAGAAAGCAGGACCCAAAATCAGCTGCCAGAGTATACAGAACCATCGTTCGAAACTAAAAAATGAACAGTAAAATATGCTTGCATAGTAATGGCAACTACCTTGGACTTACAGACAAGCTTAACAGTTTCAATGGAAATTACGATATAGTATAAGTGCTGAATTCAATACAGATTTCCAGGGTTTCCCAACCTGACTCTGGTGGTGAAATGCTGACATGGTGAAATTTTGTAAAACGGTATTCTTCTTTCTTTTAAACGTCCACCTTACGAAAAACTGCGTAAAATTTTAGTCCAACCGAATTAATTCAAGAGGACGTAAATTGTAACAAACAAAAGTGAAAGTAGCTCTTAAAAGTACGTACACATGTCATGTTAGTTGACACCAAAAGCGACAGACCAATATACGGTGTATATCACATGCGTACTTTCACAACTCAGAAATGAGAAAATAAGCTTGCATGCTTACATCGCTTGGCAATTCGATTAGTTCAAATTGGGCGGAAACATCGGGCAGGAGTCCAGCGGCCAAAGATACAATAATACCCCCAGAGGTCAACAAACTATACAACAGTGGCTTATTTTCCCATAAACTTTCCATGAAAGGATGACCCTAAATACACAAACTAACGTTCATAGCTTCAACCAACACCATTTTTTGCAATTAGCAGGTTTATAATTTCAATAAAATATTATTTTGAAACTCAACCTTTTGCAAAACATATTGCTTGTTTTTTTTCATTCTTAATAGAAAATATTACATTAAAGTTTAAACTGTTTCCAGAGGGCTACACACGATAGGTATCAATACAACTACAACTTCATAACTACGTGAGTAAACTAAATCATGTCTCTGAAATGTAAGCTACAAGTTCTGGAATGATTAAAAGTTACATAATGTATCGATCGAGGAACAAAACAGTTGTTACAGACTTTATACTTACCCTATAGTTAACAGCAAATGTTGCTATCTGCAGCGTAACAGACATAATATAAACAGTAGTGTTAACCAGAGAAGGCTTGAATGCCTCCTCAAGGTTCACAAATTTCTCCTCCCTAAAATGCAAGATCGCATATCAGGATACAATAAATATCTTCCGACGTTACTTCTCCCCCAAATTACCTTTATCTCGAAATCTCTCCTCCTGATATTTTTGCCCCACTCCGAAAGAATTTTTAGGTGTCCATATTTGCCAGAACATTAAGCCAATTTTTGAAAATTTTCCGGCTTCCTCGGATATGTTAGCCTAAAAATGTCTTTTATTTTTGCCAACAAATCCAGGCATTTTGTGAATTTTGCGTTTCTCCACGCAAAGTATGACATAAAATTCATTCTTTTGCCTTTTCTGCAAACACCCTTGTCCCCTTAAAACTTCTACCCCCCAATCCGAATGCCGGAGGCCCCCGGGACCCCCCAACCCCCGAAAAAACGAAAAAATCCCTAAAACTACCTTGTAATACTCAAAACGCTAACCTGCAAAAGTCAAGTTTATTTACGGTTTTCATGGTTCAGATAATAGCCGCTATCATTTTATAGCTCAACATGGAGAATTTTTGGAATATTAACATGCAAACGGCAAAAAATGTCAGCTTGCAACAGAATACAATGGCCTGCACTTTGTACTATGTTCTACCCCTCTATAACAAAATATCAACACAGAAGTCCTTAAAACTGCAGGAAAGCAATGCTCACTTTGGAGGCGATCTAGCATGAGCTTCTCGCACTAGGAATACCAGACAGCAGAAGTGAATAGCAAACTGCAACGTCACTGAGAGTAGGGTGTAAATGTTGAACACATTCTCCAGTGGCCTCTGCCGTGAAAGTGTCTTTAATGGCTAGAATGTAGAAAACAATTTTTTAAAAGAACGCCAATCGTGATGACTCAATCATGGTAAAACAAGATCATGCTTTAAAAGCTCTGACTTTCTCTCCATGGGTGTATCCCATCCATTCCATTTAATACCGTAGCACCCGCGTCCGGTTGGTGATCTCCTTCTTGCTGTGGTCGATGCTGTTGGACGATTATCCTTCCACGTGCTCCCTGGGGCGTTGACCAGTGTGCCAAATGAATTCTATTTCCCTGGGGCACCAGTTACACAAGTGGAACTGGTGTCGATCTTTGTCGCTCAATTAACGATGTAGCCACATAGTCATCCTTAAATTGCCCACGAGCGAAGGGCAGCCATCTGTAAAACCAACTGGTCAGTTCTTGGATCAGATGGCATGGCCTTAGATCAGCCTCAACTCGCTAAGACTGGTGCTGGGTTATCTGTGACTACATCTGGGTTCCGAAGATCAGCCCACATGGCTCTGACCGTGCTCCAGGAATATGAAGAAGAAGAAGAAGAAGCAGCATATGCAACTTAGCTACGGAAATTCACAATACCTACCTGTATATTAAACATTTTGCAGTAACATAGATACCTTAGATCTAGATATGAACAGAAAGCAAGCAGCCAGCAACAGTCCTTGAACTGTCGCCTGAGAATCAGAAAATTTGACACCATCAAGATAGAGTACACTCTGACTGTAGGCCAGAACCAGGGCATTGAGAGCCAAGATTTTGAACATCTGCAGTGTGGTGACTAGAGTACAGCGTCCTTGCTTTATCACATGACATACTAAACAAAAACGACGAAATAATATCAAACAATGCAGCATAATCATTGTCATTACGTACAAACATACTAAAAAGCCAAATCAATAAACAGCACAAAAATACAGATGTCAGCAACGATCAACCAGTCACGTAGCCAGCGGGTGGGGGTCCCCAATAGAGGAAGCAATTCTAAGACTTTTTAATGCCTAGTAGCAGCGCGTCTAAATATTTCCGAAACGTTTTTGCCCGCTGCCTTAACTTTGTGCTAAGATTTGCCCTAAAAATGCAATAGATTCCACTTGTCACAAGTCCAGTTGCAGTGGAAATTCAAAACACTTTTGGACTGCTCCCTCACGAATGTTGCTTCTGGATGCGCTGGCAACACAAACACTGGGCGGGAAGAATAAAAACAGGAGTGAAAACACCCCATCAGAAAATTTTTATTAATTTGACAGTCTTTTCTCTTGTTGCGAAAATGAATTATGAATTTGCGAAGACATCTCAAATTTCCTCAAATCTCAGCAACCGCTAACTGATTTGAATGATCGCAGACATGCATTTAAAGCTTACATCTGTACGGATCAGGGGCGGATCCAGGGAAGGAGGGGGGAAAGTAGGAAAAATTAGGGAGAGAAAGAGGAAAAAGGGCAAAAAAGCAAAAAAGTTTTCTGCTTTTTAACCGCATATTTATTGCATTTATGAAGAAAAAGCTTCATATGCATCCGATTTTTCGGAGAAAATTACCATTTTTGCCTAAAAATGTCAAGAATTTTAAAAAATTTTCTCAGTTCTCCAGTATGAAAAGAATTAAAGATCCGAAGACCGCTTTTATTGCAAAAACAAAAAATTTCTTCAACTTCTGGGGGGGGGGCTCCGACCCCCAGACCCCCCAGCCTACGAAAATATTTTACCGCCACCCCCCCGTCACGAAATCCTGGATCCGCCAGTTTTACGGATATTAAAGTCTAACGATGTAAGTCTAATTTAATCTTCAAGCTCGGCTAATCTATGTAAAGTTTGTCTCCACATCTTCAACACGTAAGACAAATCATAACAGTTCACGGACGTATCAAAAAGAACTTTCGATACCAATCCCTACAAACAAACGGTGGAAACAACCGTTTAATGAGAAAGAGACGAAACGCTCTACTTACTACACTGGATCGATGATAGCTTTGAAGTGAAGGGAGCGGCTATGCTGGCATCGCCCAACTTCACAATCTGGGCCTTCTCTTCCTCCTCCATCTCCTTCAGGACTGAGTTCAGCTTGTCCAGTTGACGCTTCTAAACAGCACAGATAGGAAATTAGTAGGTTCCAAATGGGACAATAAAGATTGCCCAATTTTAGGAATTCATTATTTAGCTTATCATTATTTTTGCAACAAATATAATGCAACAACACCGACATAAATATCGTTCAGTTCAGACTGTAGACGGTTACGTAATCATGATTTTAACGCAAACTAAATCAGGCTGGGATCTCACAGACAGCTTACTGCTAACTCGTTTAATCCTAAAAAAACCGGATCATGCTTGAGAGAAAAAGAGTTATTACTTGAGCCTGCTGAATGGGCGTAGTGCGCGGGGCCGAGCGATGACTATGATCATCAGATTTGGACTTGACCGGCCGTCGGCGTCCACCCACGCGATCCGAGGACGGCGTGGACGCTGACGTGGACTCTGAGCTGGGCGAAACACTGCCGCCAGACGACTTATTTGAAGAGGATCCGTCAACAGCTGTCCCATCCTTCCCGCCCTTTTTGGTCAGCTCATTCCTATCAGCAAATAGCGGATGCGACAGAAGGGCTACACCTAAACAGCAAAACATACGTTATATACCAATAATGATTGAAATTTGACTTGAAATTTAGCTAAGAAAATGTTTCCAAAACATAACGAAAAGCAGCTACAAATAATCCGCTTACTTTACAAACACGAACAGTAGGTAGTAACAAATTAGAAAGAAAAGATAACACTATTTGACATTCGCTATTTTTTCTTGGGGTTCTGGTAATACCAGGGTAGTTTTTATGGAACTTCTTCCAAACACAGCTTATCTGAACGTTGGGTGGAGCTATATTTTGAAAAACAAAATTGCATGAAAACTATGCAAGCTTCATTTTTTCACCAAAAACATTTTCCTCAACCAGTAGAGCAAAGTAACCATAAGGAAAGCGCAACGGCGAAAGACTGAAGGTTATAGTCGTGCTAAAAAATCGGCGCCTTCACACCCTTCACTTTTTACAGAAACGTTAAAGTAAATGGGAGTTTAAGTTGATTAGACCACACTAGTTTAATATGAAGTCCCCAACAAAATCCTACCAACATCAGCATGCTTCAGAGCTCCAACATCATTTGTACCATCCCCGCACATCAAGGTGATATAACCCAAAGCCTTTAGACTGGTGATCACAAATTCCTAAATATATAGCAATCAACTAAATTACAATACACAAAAGTACAGTACAGACAGACTGAGGGAAAAATGCAATAATTGGCATCTGTCAAAAACCACAAAAATTGAACTCCAGCAACAGGAAACAATTTAGATTAAAATGGCAACGGTTGTCTCCCCAAAATAAACGCAAGAAGCTAGTTGGCCTCGGCCTAGTTATCGGCCATATTATGTGCCGTAATGGCCGAGTGGTAAGGTGTTTGACTGAAGATCTGACGGTCCTAGGTTCGAACCACCGCTGCCACACGGCTTTCACAAATCCCCTTGAGCAAGGGACTAAGCACATATCGGTTCGCCGTGGGCTCCAGCCAAACCAGCTGTCTATCCTTAACTGGTCGGTAAATGGGTACCACTGCGGTGGGAAGGTAACAGGAGTCTGTGTTCTGGCGTAATGCCTGATGAAGGGCTGGCCCCCCTTCCACAGATGTAGTCAACATTAGAGTTGTCGCTCCTGGCTTCGGGCTGTGAATCCCGAGATAAGCACCGGCACCCTATAACCTTCTGTAGGTTGGAGTTCTCTCCAGGGGTCACTTTACCTTTACCTTTACCTAGTTATCACTCTCGTGTTGCCAGTCACTGGCTTTATGAAACCACAGTGATACCAAAATTAGCAAAATTAAAAACTGCTTATGGTACAATAAAATGCTAATACAGTTAATAAAAACAGGCTTCTGGAAAATCAAAATATACAAAAAAACTAAAAATACATTTAAATCACCGCCGTGCAGACAAAGTGTTTTACCTAAAATATTCGACACCGTCTACGATGTGAACTTTACCTTCTGCTTTGGTGCCACTCTAGCATACACCTTCACATGAGGCAAAATTGCAGTCAGAAATTTGAAGGCTATATTCTGCAAGTGAGATAATGCCTATAAACAACGCAACAGCAGTTACTAGAAAAGCTGTTATTGCGTCAAAAATAAAAATTATTTTTCATAAAAATAAGTGTAAAAATAGAATAAAGAGTAAGTATGTACGTAGATTTAAAAATTTAACTAAACACTACATACTATCAAGAGTACATAATATAAGAGTGTGCCACTAGGCCACTCTATGTTATCAGAGCAAAAACTATGCTCTGCTCGCTAACGGCCCCCCCCCCCGCAAATTAGTCCCATCACTTCAAAGAATTTTGTGCGCTATGTTTGTGTTCTGAAGCTCGAAGCAGGCACAAAATTCGCGTACGCACTGCTTGTGTTTTCGAGCTTAAGCACATAAACATAGAGCGAGAGAAAGAACCCCCGTTTCGACAAGGTACTGATTTGCGGGGAGGTCACTAGGGTCTGATTTGCGGGGGGGGGGGGCGTTAGCGAGCAGAGCATAGTTTTTGCTCTGATAACATAGATTGGCCTAGTGGCACACTCTTATTTTATGTACTCTTGATACTATCAATTCAATTGGAGCTGTTCATTATCCTATTCTGTCTAGCAATGCACATTAATTGTTGAACCTGTCCAGTTAGACAGAAGTCGTAAGTTGAAGCCAGCGATTTGACCGATTCCTTAGGAATGATCGGTAAATGAACTGTTCCATCGACCGAAGTCCAATGCCATTCCGCATCTATAATCCGAAAACATAGCCAAAATTATACATTTTAATTTAGATTTAATCTTTGAATATTTACAAACTGAGGCTAATTTGAAGACTTTATCCGTTTTAGCTGTAAGAAGGGGAATGTCGCATTTTGCTCGAAGACAGAAAAATAAAAGACATAAAATCAGAACATAGTTTAGTTAAATTAAATACAGTAAACACTCATGCATGTTAAAATGAAAGCCTGTCAAAAGCGGAACTCAGAGCAGCTGGCGACCATAACACCAAACTTTACATAGCTTGCTCATTTGCTGGAATGTTGTATTAATTTTTGAAAACGTAGTTTCAACTCTAGAGGAATTAGGAAAGAACAGTACAGCCATACCAAGTTCACGAAAACTGCCAAGCATAAATGCTTGCTGCAATTGCACAATATGCATGCAAACATAAATTCTTGCTGCAGTTGCAGATTTGCAGACACACACTCAAATGCATACCTGATCGACTAGGAGCTTCCAAGATCAATGTGTGAGTTTTTCTGGTGAATCTAAGCTCTTTGGCAACATGACAGGCTGTCAACGGATTGTCACCAGTGATCATGGCAACCTACAACAGGCACAAAACAGTAAATATACAAAACTCAGGAAACAAGTAAACACACAAACACATTACCAAGACAAATAGCGAAAAAGCAAAGTATAAAACCGGCACACATGGGAATGAATAATGTTTTTCAAAAATTCCAACTTTAATGGATTTTTAAGACAATGTCATGGCACACCATCAAAACTATTGCTGCATTTTTACAATAAAACAGCAGCTATCAGAAATTAACTACTGCGAATAGGCTCTCACCTGATGTGAGGAGCTTTGTATTTCCTTAATCATCTGTTTTGAGTCCGGCTTCAGTGGACAGGAAATGATGACAAATCCGGCAAACTCCAGACCACACTCCACCTCATCACGAGACAACTGTTTGATCTGCAAAACAGAATGATCTTGTATACTTTTTCAGTTACTGTAAAGGTAGCCTTCGGAGAATAATTCTCCTACCCTTGTCAGGGTCTAGGGCTCCGGTGATGTACAAACAAATAAACACAGTTAGATAAGTGGAAATATATGCGTTTAACCATTGACCACATCCAGCTATGACAATAAAAAGTATTCCATAACGTCATAAATAAAATTTTTATCAGAATTTTGTGTATTTAACAGCAACAACAAAACAATTTTCAACGTTCAGCGTTTAAAATATACTAAGCGAGCAAGCGAGTGTATCATCTAAGGATCGGCGTGCCAGCCCGCATTTACTTAGTTTTCTTATTGAAAATGTAAAGCATCTGCAACAAAAATAAGACTATATTTAATTATTAATAATATTTTATTATTGTTGTCTACTACTCTATATACGTATACCTCCTGATTTGAAAGCTGTCCCAAATGTTTGTAGCCAAGAGCTAACACTCGAGCACCTTCACGAGTCATTTTGGAATAGACTTCATCGTAATTGGAGGGTGGATTGGAAAACTGAAAAAAAATCACATTAAGAAAGAAATCAGCCTTCTTAAAACTAGCAGACGCATAACTTACAACTGTAACGTAACAGTGTTTATACCACTAGTCAAATTATTCAAAACTGCATTAAGCAGCGCCAGCACTACCTGGCAGCCGTCAACGCTCCGGAGAAAATTCTTAACCAAAATCAAGTTTGTGCAACTATTCAATTTCATCTACAAGTCAGAGCAAAGACACACAAACATTAAACTTAAACACTGAAGGAAAAACTGGAGATAACCCTTCTTCATACCTAAATTTTGTTCGGGTCAACGAACGATTAAAAATCAGCAATTTCATATTTTGGGATGCAGTTCTTACTGAGATCAGAAAAATGTGATTTACTACCAACTGATAAAGGAAAATTTTTGTTCCGCTTAAATCGGTATGTAAAACACGGGGAGGTATAGGAAAAGTATTAACAATCAACCAAGGTGTTGTGAGACGGAAAAAACAAAGCTGCAAATGTCCACCCTTAGGAGAAAACGGATGCCGAAAATCACCACCAAGGGTCATATGAATCTCGATAATTATTTTACTCACTTCTTCTTCTTCTTCTTCAGATCCTGGGTCGTCTGAGCAGGCTCAATATGACTGGGACGGACGGATCCGGCCCACATTCCGGAGGAAACCAATAACCGAGACGGGCTCCCTCGATAGGACTTCCAGGTTCGGGTTTACCCCAAGCCACCTGGATCTAGGTCCACCCAAGGCCGGGCAGTGTAGGATAAGATGTTCAAGGTCATCTTCGGCAGATTGGCAGTCAAGGCAGATGGGCGAGTCCGCCTGACCAACCCTATGCCGATAGCTGCGGAGGATTTGGGAGTGACCCTTGCAACGTAATTGTGAGAGTATCGTTCGTTCTCGTCGGCTCAGGGGGGCTTCCAGATGCTGTTTGACCGGTTGGTTTCCTTCGTAGACTCGCTGAACATCGGTATTTCTGCAGATTTCACTGAACTTCGCTCTGATGTGTCGTTTGACAGCTGCTCTAGCAGTAGTGAGATCAGTTGCACACTCGTCTTGGCGGGCTCCGCTCGCCCTACTGGCGGCAACGTCCGCAAGCTCATTTCCGTGGATACCAACATGGCTTGGCACCCACTGGACGGTTAGATGGTTTCCAGAATCGCTAAGGGTTTTGATAAGGCTCCAGATTTCAATGGTGATAGCCAATTTTTGGCTATTTGGGCCTGACATCAGGTGCTGGATGGCCGACTTCGAGTCTGTGCATACCCTGATTTCACGGTTTCGGACTTGTTGAGAGACCACCCATTTGATTCCCATCCGTAGTGCATGCATTTCTGCCCTGAAACTCGAGCAGATTAAGCCAGCAGGAGAGTGAAGCTCAGTAAT
Source organism: Trissonchulus latispiculum (assembly GCA_030248195.1). Lineage (NCBI taxonomy): Eukaryota > Metazoa > Nematoda > Enoplea > Enoplida > Ironidae > Trissonchulus > Trissonchulus latispiculum. Next base: position 40,766 of record JASAND010032067.1, on the reverse strand, counting down.
CACTTTGCCGTCACCATCGCAGATGATGGCAGCGCTTCCACCGTTCCTAAACGAATCCTTTACGGACCCGTCTGTCCAGATGTTCAGATCTGAGGGTGGGAGTTTGGACAAGGTTTCCAGTGTGGTGGTCCGCAGGTTTTCCGGCAGACAGTCCTTTTTTGCATGGCAGCTGTTTGTGGAGAGAGTCGTTGAAGGTGACGTTTGCTTCCTTAATATAGGGTCCTGACAGAGCCGGGAGGGTAAGCGATTCGACTGGTACATTGGATAGACCGATGTCACTGGCATATTTCTCCCCACGCGGCCTCCAGGAGTCCTGGGACTTCAGACGTTGTCGGACAGCGTGGGTGGCCGCCGCATGCCGAGGATTATCTGGAGGCAATCTGATGGCCTTCTGTTAGCCTGCCGCAGTGAGTTCTTCCGCACGTAGGCTAATTGGAGGCAGGCCAGATTCTAGCAGCAGGTGACCGGTGGGAGTAGATCTGAGACAGCCAGTTATTTTCTTGCCGCAGTATTCTGTATCCTCTCCAGTCGCTCGTTCCATGAGGCTGGTGTGGATGGGTGCCAAGACCCCATCGCATATTCAATGAGCGATCGGATGTAGGTGATATAAATTATCCTGAGATCTTCCTTCGGTGGTCCCCAGTGTCTGCTGCTGAGTGCTCCCAGGATTGCCAGCCGCGGCATACACCGAGTCTTCAGATTCCGTATATGTTGATTGAAGTTGAGCTTCCAGTCGAATGTGATTCCTAGGAATACCGGGTTCGGATCGAATGGCAATTGTTGGTTGAGTAGGGTCAGCTTTGGGATATGCTTGGCCTGGCTGTTCTGGGTGGTGAAGATACAGCACTGGCACTTCCCGACGTTGATATTTAGTCTCCAGGTTTTGGACCATTCTTCGATGGAGTGGTGGCCAAAAAACTGGCTTCAGCTTTTTCAATATTCGAGTCTGAAGCCCACAACGCCAAATCGTCTGCGTAGATACTTGCCTCCACGCCTTCGGGCAAATGTTGGAGTATATCGTTAATGAAGACGATGAACAGCGTTGGCGACAAAACTGACCCTTGTGGAACCCCTTGCCAAAAGATTTTTTACTTTCCCTTCCTTCCATTGAATCTTCCCTTCCTGTCCGACAGGAATTCGTGGATCCACTTCACACAACACAGGGGTACCCCGCTTCTTTTGAGTTTCAGTAGCAGTTCCGGTCGTAGGACAGTATCAAATGCTTTTGCGAAGTCAATCAGCGCAAGGACAGTGCGCTTCGCCGGTGGCTTCTGCTGAAAGCCATCCGCGATAGACTGGATTATTTTTCCAATTTGATCTTCCGTTCCTCTTAGTCCTCTGAATCCGGCTTGCCGATGGTCCAGACAGTGGGCAGATTCCAGGTGAAACTGTAGTCGGGCCTGCACCATTCGTTCCATCAATTTCGCTGTGCAGCTGGTCAGGCTCACCGGACGGTAAGATGAGATCTCGCTAGCCGGTTTGCCCTTTTTCAGCAGCGGGATGACGGTTGCTTCCTTCCAACGGAGCGGTATCTGCTTTCTGCGCCAGGATTTCGATGTCACCAGCCATCAAAAGGATGAGGCACCAGTAGGCTGGTTTCCCGGTACCTCTAGGCAAAAACCCGACTGTTCCCCGGATAGCATGTAGTCCATGGGGAGGAGTGTCCGTTGAGAGGGAGTCTCCGTATCGGAGTTGGGCCCCATACCAGGAGCCAGGGGGATTGAGAGCCATTCGTTGCCAAAAGGAAGGGGCACCCGGGGGACTGAGGGGTCCATCGTTGCCTTCTTCCAGTTGGGTTCTGCCCAGCCACCGCGGACAAGGTGCTCTCCAGGCCAGGAACTGGCTGGACTCACTTCACTTTTACTCACTTTTACTCACTTTTACGGACTTTTACTCACTTCAACACTACGACTGCTCTGTTTTCGGGTTCTAAAGAAACCGTGACGCTTACCATAGTCTTCAACGTTTCCGGGGCTCCTTTTGCCACAGCCATGTGAAATACATCAGAGGTACCGTGCGGCATCCATCCCACAATGCAGGACATTCTCTTCAGAGCCGAGGAGAAGTGATATCGAGCAAATATTTTCAGCGGCAATTCTTTTCCACGTTTAGGAATGACTGAGTCATCTGAAACAAAAAGAAAATCGGCGTTATGCATACTGTAACTGTTAGCAGGTAAGGGAAACGCAACGGTGATCATTAATGAGTATGGTCTGGGTGAAATTGAAGGAGGTACTGAAGCTCACCTCAAAAAAGTTAAAGAAATTTCGCTTAGAAAAATAATCGGTTAGGCCGAACAAGACACCTTCATCTACGTACGTGACAAGTACAAGCACGCAATACGTAGTTGTAAGCTTGACCTAGCTCTAAGACGGTCTCAACTACAACGGGGGTGAAATACCGTAAAAAAATAACCAAAAAACTGTGAAAACTAACTTTTCGTTAGGACCCAGTCGACTGAAGCCAGACAGGCCTTCTCCAACGGATCTCCCACCATCTCCCCGTTGTCCAGGTGGACCAAGGCATGACAGCTGGCCAGAACCTGAGTGCTTTCCTTGGGCGCCTCGGACAGAGCACAGATCTCCGCATCTGCATCACTGAAACCATCCACACAAATAGAGTAATCAAATAAGAAAAAAACTCCAGAAGTGCCAATCAATTGATTAGTAGATTAATTTTCAGCTAAATAAAATCAGCACTCTACAGCGCATACTGCAGGTAGACTGGGCTTATTCTAGTGGAGGGGGGGTGGGCCACCCATAAACGACCTTCCCCCCCCAAAACCAAAGGGTGCCCCTTTTGGTATCAAATTTTGCCCTGAAAAATTCGCTCAGAAGGCCAAATTTTCAAAAATTTTCCGGCTTCGCCATTTTAAGCATATTTTTCGAAAAATTTTCGCCCCCCCCAAGAAAAAATCCCTAGAATAAGCCCAGGGTAGAAGTTACGTAACTCCAGAGCGGATAACTTAGTATTTTTATCATAATTTCTAATTTTGTGAAAAAAGGCCTAAATCCGAAGAGTTGCTATGCTAGTTTGTTAATATTACAAATTACAATGTTATGCTATCATTTTTATATTCTTCACCAGACACGACAAAATTTTAAATACCCAGAAAACCTACGGTAATCCAGCAATGCCTTGCACCACCAGGTTATCCGTTGTCAGTGTTCCGGTCTTATCAAAACAGCAAATGTGAACCTTTCCCGCAAACGGAATTCGAAAAGGCTCAGTACAGTAGACGCCTGAAGTAATATTCAAAACAAAAACACTAGCAGCCAACAGAGCAATGGAATAGTTCACTGTGAAAATGTCAATGTCACTCGAAAACAGAATTTTTCCTCATACAGGAAACGACAGGTCTAAGTTTACCATTGCGTGTATTTTTAGAAAAAATAAATGCTATAGATACAAACGGTTTTTTTGCAAATGTTTAGCTGTAAATTGCACTGTCAAGCATTGCTGCTGAACCACATACGTACAAATACGAAAAATCTCCCCAAAAACAGAACTGCAGTTGCAGTAGCAGACGCAACCCCAACAAAGCTTATTACATACGCAAATAAGTATACACATACCTAACTTAGTGAGTGCAAGAAGTGAATTGTTAACTGCAAGAGAGAGTTCGATAGGCAGTTCAGGCGGAACCACCGATGTAAGTATCAGCGTACATTCCAGAAAAAGTTTGTATCTGCTTCGATTTGGATCTTCCGTTCCTGAAATTCAATAGGTAAGCACAAAGAGGAATTAAAAGAACCAGGCAGTTTGTTAATAAAGCTGAAGAATATTATAGGGAGAAAGTACACAGCCTGCTCAGAAATTCATTCATCAAAGATTTCCCCTCCAGTCAGTAAGTCACCTTTTATCCAAACATAGGAGGAAGCGGCAACGGCAAAGATCAGCAGAAAGAGAATGAAGAAGAGCGTTTCCAGGTTGTTGGCCGTCACTCGTTTGACGCCGAACAGTATGGTGCGCAACAGTTTGCCCTGAGAAGTGTTAAAGCCTGTTCGCAGAACATAACAGACACAGCCGTTGTCGGGAGCTAAAATTGTCAGCAGAAAAATAAGTCAGAAAGAAAGAGTTACAACACAGAAATGTGGGCAGCTGTTTTTCGTGATTTCGTAGCTTAGTGTCAGTGCTCGGTTTACAGGATCTTCTCCAACACTGAAAAACAACTCCATTTCCTTGAAGTTAACTTGCTGTGTTCATTTTTTGGATATTCTGGCACGGACAATGACAGCACACAAAAAACAAACCCCATTTTGCCATGACATTAGCTTCCTATCATTTCGGGTATACAGCAGTTCGTGACAAATTAATAATTATTTAACTTTAACAAAATATGACCTTCCTGTAAAGTGAGTCCTTTAATGTCTAACTTTACATAAAAACAAAGAAAACTTTTAAGAAAGGTAAAAAGTTATATTTTTGATTTTATGTCAGTACCTTTGAGACCAGCAGCCCCCTTAGGCGGCGGCGTGTGCTGAACCACTTTGGTGCCACCAAATAGGACATGAAATTTCCCGTCCGCATCAACGGAAAGCTGATCTGACGGATTGTTGATATGCTCAACTGGCTCCTAAATTCAGAAATATTTTCGAAGATTCAGGTAATAATTAACTGTATGTACGTACAGTAGCACGTAAAGGTTGGAAGAAATTTGCGGACCTTCAGCCAAGAATGTCGCCTCCAGTGATGTTTGCAGTCAATCGTAAACCAGCTATTCAACAACAGAAGCCGGCATAGAGACACCTGTTTGTTACCCCTACCTTGTGTGTAGGTGCTCTGCATAGCTTCCACGGCAAACCAACCTGCGAGTTTAGTCTCATGGTTAGGAGTTAGACAAAGCTCTGTGCCAACACCATTCAAACCATAAGCCATACAAATAGCAATTAACAGCTTTGCCAAAGTTAAAAGCTTTGCCTATTAGTTATCTTTATCTGATACAACAAATTCTACTAAAGTAGCGAAATCTTGCAGCAAACAAATAAATCCTTAAAAACTTGATCCAGTAACGGCCATGCTAATTTCTAGCCTTGTGGTCCTAACTTACAGCTAACAAGAAACTAGAACTCTAACCGTGGACGGAACAAATAAAATTCATGAATAGCAGTCAAATAGCAGAAGGTTAACTATTCAAAAATCGGACCTAGCTTTCTGCTGTTCCACAGCTATTCTGAACCTTTTTAATGCAGTCCAGGATACATAAATTGTGTAAGATACCAGGGAGTTACTTAATTTAAGCTCTAAATTAAACTAAGACTAAAGGCAAAAGCAATGCATAATTACAATGTGCAATACCTTCATTTGTGGAACAGACTCTCCAGTGAGCATTGATTCGTCCACAATGCAAGGACCTCTCAGCAAAAGAAGGTCACAAGGAACCAGGTTATCATTTTGAGATCTACCTATAAAATAAATTACTCTGGTACACAACATTACAAAAAGCAAGCAAGTAATCTTAGATAAGCCCCTGTGTCTCGCTTTTCCGCTTCAGACACAGCCCGTCGACTTCTTTTGATACCTTCTATGGTTTCCAAGAACAAACCTATGCCCAACTACGTCTACTTTCCAAATGTATGCCAAACTTCTTTCCCTCCATCTCTCAATTCATAAATTTTCAGTTTGCCAAATCGTACAAAACAAAACTATTATAGGTCAAACCTACCTACAGAGACAATATCACCAACTACTAAATCGCAAGTTTTCACTGGACGCCAGCGTTTATTTCTGTACACCTAAAATAGGAGAAAGGAATAATTATACAAACAGAAAGATATCCGGCTTCGTAAATAGAATATGCAACGATTAATGTCTCATCGTGGACGAAACTAAAGTCTGACACAAACATTTGTGTAGAAAACTGTGATCACAGAAATATTCTGCATTTATTCTTCATCAGAGAAAACCCATAACGTTTACTTTTCATAAGCCTCGTGATGAGAGGACTTGACTTACTTGACTTATTGGCCCAGACGTTGTCCGTCCATGAAAGCCGCCGTTCCATTAACTAATCTTCTCCATTCCTTCCGATCCTGAGCAGTATTATACCAATTTCTGAGGTTAAGGGATCTTAGGCCGCCGGACAATACCTCAGCCCAATCCTTTCTTGGTCTGCCCGGGCCACGTTGACCACCTTCAACCCAACCAAAGAGGACTTTCTTGGGAATTCTACAGCTATCCATCCTGGCCACATGACCAGCCCACCGAAGTCGTCGTTTCCGAATAGCAGCAGCTACAGGATCCAGTCCACAGACTTCGCGAAGGGCACTGACTGGGACCCGGTCTAACAGGGACACTCCCAGAATACGACGCAAACAATTGTTTTGGAACACCTCCAGTTTTCGAACGTCTTCAGCCCGCACAGCCTAGGTTTCAGAGCTGTACAGAAGCACTGATAGGACGGAAGAACCAAATAGCTTTAGTTTCACGTGCAGCTTAAGGTCATGGCTGTTCCAAACGTTGTTCAGCTTCGAAAAAGCAGCACCGGCAAGCTTGACACGGTTGCTTATCTCTTCGGAAACCGAGCATCCTGAGAGAGTGAGCACCCTAAATATTTGAAAGAGTGACACTGCTCGATGGTCTCTCCGGCTACTCTGATGTTAGGATTGGTAGGATGGGCACTGAAGCAGACCACTTTGGTTTTGGGACAGCTGATTTCCACACCCAGGATGGAACAAAGTTCTGAAAACACGTCAATGGCACGACTTAAGTTGCCAGGTGAGGTCGCAATAATGGCTGCGTCGTCTGCATATAGAAGGGCTGTTATGGTTTCCAGGAAAGAATTTTCTGACTTGCCCATTCGGCTGACGGGGAGGAAGCGGCTGCCTTTTCGGAAACGGATAGTTGCACCCACGTTGGCTCTTTCTAATAGACCTTTCACAGCAATATCAATATAACAGTTGAAAAGATAAGGCGCGAGGACGCAACCCTGCCGTACACCAGTACGGACTTGGAACCAATCTGACAGCTCGCCATATATTTTCACAGCACAGGAAGAGTTGTGATGCAGAAGCTTTATGATGAGAGGAAATTATTTTATATTTATATTAATATTTATAGAGGAAATTTATGAAAAGTTTAAACTGTTTAAAATTTTAAATTATGGGTTTAATTGTATTGTTCTCCGCAAAATGCATGCTAAAAATGTCTTGAAAGTTTTGGAACAAAGAGGTAGTTTTTCGAAAAATCAACTTTCAAATTTTAATGACTTTAACTACCGCTACTTGAAAATAATACGGGTTTCTGATGAATATTAAATGCAGCATAAGTGATCATAGTTTTCAGCCCACATTTTTGTCAGACTTTAGTAACATATGTATATAACGAAACTGTAATCAAACTACGTAAGTGTTAGTTAGAATACGGGTTAAACATACGTACATATATATACTAAACTTAAAATTCCATTATCGACCTAAAATCCACTAACATCAAAAGCTATATCGATACCTGTATCATGTAGGGTTTGTTGCCCATATTTCTGATTTCTGTCATGTTGCGCAGCTGCTGTTTGACCAGTGTGGCCTCAAAAGCCACCAGCATGGCCAGTGTGAACACAGAATAGTACCAGTACTCGTCCAAGCACCAAAGGCAGACACAGAATACTTGAAATACAAAAAACGGGGCCATGGCACGTTCCTTGAACAGCTCCATGAACTCAGGAATTACCATTTCCATTCTAAAACATCAAAACACAGAATTGTCCGAGAAGCTAAAATATATCTGGGCTTATTCTAGGGATTTTTCTTGGGGGGGGGCTTCTTGGGGGGGCCCCCCCCCCCAAAAGGTCCGTGGCGATAGGTATTTTTGGGGGGGGGGGGGCGAAAATTTTTCGAAAAATATGCTAAAAATAGCGCTATTTTTCTGGCATATACTATAAAAGTTGATTTTCATAGCAAAAATAAGCAGATTTAGTGTTGAAAAGGGCAAACATTGAGTAAAAATCTCCGGCGAAGCCTGAAAATTTGGCCTTCTGAGCGATTTTTTCAGGGCAAAATTAGGTACCAAAAGGGGCGCCCACTATTTTGGGGGGGGGCCATTGTGTGGCGGGGCAACGATATTGTGGGGGGGGGAAGGGTGTTTATGGGGGGGGCCCCCCCCCACCCCCCCCCCCACTAGAATAAGCCCATATATACTAATTTACAATACAAAGTGTCTATATTTCACAGATTTCTTTCTAACTTCTTATACTTTTTATTTCATAAGTCAGTGGGGAGGAGAGTGGGGGGGACCAGGCCCGCACCTAGGATTTTGAAAAGGGGGGTCCAAGGTAAAACGCAAGGGGGGTCTGGGGGGCGGAGCCACCCAGAAGTTGAAGAATTTTTTTGCATTTTTGCCCAAAAATAGTACATTGGATGTTTACTTCTTGAGTAAATAATAGCGCCGACGGCGCGAAAATTTTTTAAAAATAGCTGTTTTTGCCCTAAAAATAGCAAAAATTTTCCATTTTGTCATCCCAAAAGGGGGGTCTAGAAGACCCCTTGAACCCCCCGGGTGCGGCCTTGGGGGGACACCCTCCCCCACTAGCGGAGATGGGAGGTCCAAAAGTGAGAGGGGAATATAATTAAATGGGCTAAACATGCTAAAAATAAAGTATAAGTAGCCAGTTTTCCGCATATTATACTGCCATAACTAAACTAAAATGTGCGCAAAAATTAAGTATACCAAAATAGACGATTTTTGACCAAAAAATTCTGACGAAGCCAGAAAATTTATGAAAATTTTGACCAAAAATCCTAAAAATTTGGCAATGCATAGGCATCTTAGAATGGGGGGAAGCCCCTCCCAGTAAAAAACCTCATTCATGTCATAAGACGGTAAAACGCGTTGAAAACAGAATTTCCAAACTACAGGCCATCCATTTCTGCAACTGAATTAAAAGCCATCAAACATGTTCTGCCTGATAACTTCAAAATTAAAGGCCGCCTAAATATCACTAAAATGCCAAGCACAGCAAATGACGGTCAATCATACAACATACACGTACAGGTTATTTCCATATTCCATTTCGGCAATTTTAATGTCATCTTCAGATTCATAACCCTTCCAGTCCATATAGTGGCGAAATGGCAGAGATATAGGGAAATCGACGGCACGAAACTGCTTCTTTTCCTCTCCGTCGAAAACATATCTCACCTTTTGGAATTCAAAGTAAGTGACCAGCTGACCTTTGTGATTCTGAAAAATACGTAATTTTCGCACGTAGAATACATAACTGATATACGTGCACGTACGACGTACGTACGTATATAACTGTACATGCACGGCGTATCCAGAGGTGTGGGGGTGGGACAGCGTCCTCAATAATCAAAATTCAGGAAGAATAAAAACAAAAAATTCTATAAAAATTGCAAATTTTGTTTATATGCGTTTTGCCTTAGTAGTGCAAAGGTACAAGGATTCGAAGGCTGAAACCAAAAAAGTTAATGTTACCCTACTTATGAATGCAAACAAACTTTGTGTCATACAGACAACAGTCATTAATTATGTACACACCTTTCTTCGTCCAAGTCTCAGCAATTCTGGACTACCATTGTTAGGAGTTGGAGTCACCCGTACAAGAGCTGCAGTCTCAGCACTTTGAGCCTGTAGAACAATATACACATAATATATTACACATAACGTACGTACATAATAACTTGATTTGGATGTGCAACGAGTGAAGAAGTTGGACACTGCAGCTCTGCCGATTACAAAGAGTATGTAGGCTGTTTGATTGGGTGAGCAAGTTTAGTATGGCCAGAAATAGTGAACACCCAGATGTGCATATATACATAGGTTCAGGAGGATCCTTGCCCACCAATTTCCCTTACACGAGTGTGACCAAAACATCAGGTAAAACAAACCACTGCAAGACCAAGAACCATTCCGCGTTAACTGAAGCACTAGCAAAAGGAGCTCATTTAGCATACGGTCTACATGTATACGTATAAATGACGGGCAAGCAAAGAAAGAACTAAAGTAACGCAGGCTGCAGGGACATGTGGCGGGCAAGTCAAACTAGAGGAAATGAAATACCATATGCATATATACGTAATATAATTAATTTGCGTACGTCATGTTAAGCAATACAATTATATATGTATATACGTATGCACTTAGGTAAGTGCACTTGCTATGATATATGCTCTCTTAAGGGGGAGGGGTACTAACATCGATTGGCCTACTTTTTGGCGAAGATATATTATGTAGAGCAAAGGGTATGGTCAAAAAGTATCGGGCACTGAGATCTTAGTTGCCTTCCATCCATGTGCAGCCGTTACGTTTATGTGCCCCACCCCCCCCCCCCTCTTTTTTCACAACTACCACATAATTCATTAAAAATTTCTACTGACTGCTAGGCCCAAGCTTCAAAGCTGCCATTTGCCAATATGATTTGGCACGTGTGCCCCTATCCGCAGAAAAATATTAGATGTCTGTACCTTATCCGCATCTAAGGGAATTGCTCTTCAAAGTTGAGGTTTCGGCAAAAATTTTTAAAATTTTGGCTAACGAAAGGAAAATCTTATTACTGGTGCGAGCTATAAGGCTGTAATTTGGCATAAAAGGAGGCCCTATAGGAATACTCATTTGTGCCAAGTGGCAAAAATTCTGCCGCGTGATAATATTTTTACGTCAACTTTAATCTTCAAAAATTGCCGAAACCGCCATTTTCAGTCTGCCGGATCCTGTGTAGAGGCTTTCTGCAAACAAACAAACAAACAAATGCTTTTACTTGACCAAAAATGCAAAAGTTTATTAGCAAAAAGTTATATGAATAACAGCAAATGCAAAATACTAACAGATATAACCATAATACATAATCATAACGTACTCAGTTTAAACATGTCAGTAATAGGTTACTATATACGTAATAATAATACTAATAATGTCAAGTAGGACTGAGAAAGGCCAGTAAGGCCACTTAAACCTCAGCCCGGTAGATAAGATATTTGCAGCCATATAAGCCGCAAACCTTCACTAATCGAGCTGAAATCTTTTGTGGGTGTGTTGTCGACCCCGCTGAGCTCAAATATCTCAAAAAATTTTCATTTCAAAAATTTGATTTTTTCTATTTCTGTGGTACCATTGCCCAAAAAAGGCTTTTTTGGCAATTTTTGAAGATTAAAATTGACATAAAAATTTTTTCACGCGGCAGAATTTCTTGCCATTTGGCACAAATGAACTCCTATGGGGCCTCCTTTTATGCCAAATTACAGCCTTATAGCTCGCACCAGTAATAAAATGTTTTTCGTTAGCCAAAAATTTTTAAATTTTTGCCGAAACTTCAACTTTGACGAGTAATTCCCTTAGATACAGACGTCTAGTATTTTTATGCAAGTAGGGGCACATGTGCCAAATCATATTGGCAAATGGCAACCTTGAAGCTACGGTCTTTCAGCCAGCAGAGATTCCTAATTAATTATATATGTTTCTTCTTTATCCGAGTATTAAGAATCCATAGATTTTTAAACTTGGATAAAATCTATGGATTCTAAATTGTAGAGGTGCACCGGGGCCGCCACTACCGGGGCCGGGGCCTCATCGTGGCCCCGGCTGGGGCCACCTTGGCCCCGGTACCGGGCCGGGGCCTAGAAATTGGGGGTCCAAATCGAATATTTTCAAAAAATGTCTTGAAAGTTTAAATTTTGCAATAATTTTTGATATACAAACGTTACTATCGTTGTTTTCATTCATATCAGCGGGAAAACAAACTATTTGTAACACTTTTTCACTTTCGAAAATTCGAAAGTTTGGTCAAAAAATGTCAAAAATTTACAAAACTTTGCTAATTTTTGGCCCCGGTTGGTACCGGGGCCTGACCACCGGGGCCAGGCCCCGGTGCATCCCTACTAAATTGCTTCTAGATATTGTATACATTGATTTGAAAAAGGCTTTCAACTCCCTTTCAAATTTCAATTCGAAAACTACTACATAGGCTTGAGTCTTACGGGTTTTCTGGAAAATTTTTAGATCTTATATCTGCTTTTATCTCTGGAAGGCGACAAAGGGTTCGTTTAAATGAATCTTTTTCAAGCTAGAGTACTGTAGTTAGCGGTGTCCCACAAGGTTCAGTATATATGTGGTCCGACATTATTTTTGGTTTTTATAAACGAGTTTCTTTTCTTTAACAATAATGATTGTTGTTCTGCTTATGCGGATGATATAAAAATGTTTGTCTCTGGTATTGATCGACAAAACGTTCTACAAAATTTGCTAAATAATTTCGAGAAATGAGTGTCTGATTGGCAGGTAACCGTATCAATCCCAAAAACAGTTATTTTGCATGTAGGTCGTAATAATCCGAAATTTGATTACAGTTATGCAAGTGAAGTGCTCCTGGGCGTTGAAGGGTACACGGATCTTGGTGTTTGGATGGTAAGTAATCTAGAATTCTCAACTCATATTGCTAAAATGTGCAATAAAGCAAGTTAAAGCTCTTATTTTTCGCAATTTTGTATCTGATGATACTGCGGTGAGTTAAATTGTACAAAGCCTATGTTCTACAGATATTGTTTTACGCTTCTGAAATTTGGACTCCATGGCTTATAAAAGATATATAAAGGAAGTCGAAAAAGTGCAAATTACTTTCTGTTCTTCTTTTATTTATTTAAACCAGTAAAATTATAAAACTCAGTGTGAACTGCTTGGTCTCACCATTTTAGAGCTCGAACGCGTGTTTGTGGATTTGGTATTATATATATAAGATAATTTTCGGATACGCAGTTATCGCTCCTTCTGAGCTTTTTGTCTTTGCTTCTATACCTCACTATTGACACTATTGATACTAATTGAAAGTCGGGGCCATTTGCTTAAACTAAAATGCCCAAAGTTTTGTACTGACTTATTAAAATTTTCTTTTGTCTGTCGAGTAATAAATCCTTGGAATGCATTACCTGAACGCGTTAATCTTAGCAAAAACGCCCTTGATTTTAAAGAAGGATTGAAAAGCTGTAAAAGAATACTGTGCAAGTATCTACGTGTATCTCTGGTACATATCTATATATACGTATACTTGAATAAATTGTGAATCTGTCTGCGTTGTCTTTCCCGTTGCTTATAACTTTGGAAATAAAATTCTTGTTCTTGTTCTTGTTGTTCTTGTATGTTGGTCAGGGGCGTAGGCAGGGTATTTTTTTAGGGATTTTTTTTCGGGGGGGGGGGCCCCCCCCGGAGACGCGGGGGGGGGGGGGGGGGAATTTTCGGGGGGGGGGGGAAGAATTTTTGGATCTTTTCAGGATAACCCACCCCAGGCCCAGATTCCGCAAAACTTTATCAAATGAGCTGAAATTAGGTATGGGTATGTTTTCGACCACGCTGAGTTCAAATATCGCAAAATTTTTCGATTTAGCGAAATTAGATTTTTTTCGATTCGTAAGGGGGGACGGGACCAAGGGGACCCCAAAAATTTTTTGTCTTCGATTTTGCTGAAAAGTTGTATTCAGAGGTTTTCGAGGACGCAGAACACGAATCTGAAATCCGTTTTTCGATTCAGCTTTTCGTTAGCTCAATATAAGCTAAAGTTTTAAGCTTAAGATGTAGCTTATACTGAGCTAACGAAAAGCTGAATCGAAAAACGGATTTCAGATTCGTGTTCTGTGACCTCGAAAACCCCTGAATACAACTTTTCAGCAAAATCGAAGACAAAAATTTTGGGGGTCCCCTTGGTCCCCCCTTACGAATCGAAAAAATCGAATTTCGCTAAATCGAAAAATTTTGCGATATTTGAACTCAGCGTGGTCGAAAACATACCCATGCCAAATTTCAGCTCATTTGATGAGGTTTTGCGGAATCTGGGCCTGGGGTGGGTTATCCTGAAAAGATCCGAATTTTTTGCAAAAATGAGCCAAAAAATGGTATTTTTTGGCGTATTTTGCATGGTGAAACGCAAAAAGTTCTCAAAAATGCCAGGATTTAAGCTAAAAATAGCTATTTCCACGAAAAACTCTCGGCGAAGCCGGAAAATTTTTGAAAATTGGCCTATTTTTGGCAAAAATTTTGGCCTTCAAAAAATCCCGGGGGGGAAGCAAAAATCCCGGGAGGGGCGATTTCGGGGGGGAAGGCATTTTCGGGGGGGGGGGGGAAGGTCAATTTCGGGGGGGGGGGCCCGCCCCCCCCCCTGTAAAAAATACCCTGGTAGGCAGGGGAGGGCCAGAGGGGGGAATTCCCCTCCCCGAAACCAATTTGCCCCCCGCAAAATTTGCCTTGTCGGAGGAAATTTTATAAAATTTTCTCGCCGTTGGCGCGAATTTTATTAATTAACTCAGGAAAACTTATTTGCACATCAAAATACACTGCTAAAGTTACTAAAATTTTTTCAAAATTTGCTCTGAAAAAATAGGTTTCACCCCTGCCGTATTCTAAAGAGGTCTGGCTTTTAGCTGGGGGGCTGCCGCCGTCAGATCCCCGCCTATTTTAGTTAAAGGTCGAACATTTTGCACTGATCTAACAGGTTTGTAGCAATTGTTGTCCAACAATCGTTTCAGTAAGCGAATTTATATAGGAATTTAAAATACCACAATCCTTATTTATACGAATTGGTAATTATCTTTCTAAACGTTTTCATTATGACTTTTGCTGCAATTTACAAAAATTTTCCAGCTTCTGGGGGGCAGACCCCCCGCGCAGCTGCTACGTTTATACAACAACATGTATATACCTCTGAGAATTTCAGTATGTTTAGCTGGCACGTATACAGTACATTTCACCGAAAGAATGACCGTTGGCAAAATTGGCAAATTGGCGAAATTTCACGAAAAAATGGCGAGTTTAGCAAATTTAGGTACATTTGTGGATCCTAAGCTTGAGCATATTTTGCAACTAAATTTAAGCAAGCTCATTAACGAACTCGTTCGCGAAAATTGCCCTTGAAAATTGAAAAAATTCGAAAATTCCCTGAAAAATAGTGAAAATAAGTGATGCGAAAAAAGCCTGAAACGAGCGAATAGCGATTTTGAAAATTATTGTAGATGTTAAAAAATTTTGGATGTGCCCCTCCCGAAATTTATTTTATTTCTGGCTACGCCACTGATGTTGGTATTTGTGAAATAGGGGGATCGGGTGTATACATAAACGCGACGGCTGCACATGGCTGGAAGGCAGCTAAGATCTCAGCACCTACCCGATATATATATTTTTGACCACACCCATGCTCTATATCCTCGCCAAAAAGTAGGCCAATCGAACAAAGTCGGGGCAAACCTTTAGTCCCCCCTTGAAATTAAACAGTTGTATCTCCAAACAATTCGTACTCACTCTTTTGCAGGTCAGTAAGCACTTGACAACCACAAACCACTGGCAAAAGAGGACAACGATGACTTGCAGAATTCCAACGGCTGCCACCGCAATACATCCAGGCTCAAAGTAGTCATGAAATCCGTAAAGGCCCCACCAGCAACTAAACACTAGTCCATACAAAAATAAGAAAGGTCCGCAATAGCCGTGCAAAACAATTGGCAACGGATCATAAGGAATAACGGAAGCAACCAGGTCATCTACTGCAATCATCTCTACCAATAGTACACGTAACAGATATATACGTGTATATATAAATAAAATGACCCACGTAACAGCCTTTAAGGAAGAAAGACTAAAGCGCCAAGGTCTTCCTAAAATAAGCTCTATATAATACGTATATATACAGTATATCTATGTACGTATCAGGGTTTTCTTGGTCGCGGACCAGTCTGCATTTTTTGTGCCTTTTTAAAAAATATATAGTGTGCATTTTGGAAAAAATGTGTGCATTTTTAAAAAATTGCTTATTTTGAACTATAACGTACATTTTTGGCCGTAAATTTGTATTCCACCTATTTTTGGCTTTAACTGGAATACCACGCTTTATATAGTTAATGTTTTAATCGTGATTTTAAATCTTAACTGATTAGCGCACGCACTGATATATATTTACGCAAATGCATAACTATACAAATTAACGTATATATTATATATATATATATATATAGGTGTCGGGTTTTGGCATCTGCAAAGCAGTGAACCTATTCAGTATAGCCATGAGGTGAAAAAAACCCACCCCCTTTTTTGGGGGGAAAAACCTACCCGCCTCCTGGGTCACGGGTTGGAGCTAGGAGCTCCAAAACATACCAGCAGAAAGCGCGACTCTTTCTAACCTATGTGTGCAAAGATCAGGTCATTTGGTTCACTCTTGCTCATTTTATGACATTTTGAAAATGATACCTACTTTTTGGTCCAACCTTCCAAAAATTTGGCAAAAGTTTGGACCTATGTAACTTTTGACAGGGTTGGGCTAGAAAAGTTTTGCAAATATCTGCAAAGATGGCAAGTCTTTCTCTTTGCACACAGCAAAAATTAGACCGATCCGATGCACCGTTAGACTGGCACATTGCCAAACGTGGCGGGGAAAAAACCCACTTTGTGGGGAAAAAACCTACCCAAATTTTTTGAAAATTTTTTTAACAGCTCAACTGGGAAACAATTCGGGACTGTATTACGATATTATCGAGGACGCTGCGTCACCCTATGCTGTCAGATTTGGACAATTTTGAATACTTGGGTAGCTAGAGGCATAAAACCCTAAAAGTGCAATTTCGCTGCTGGATGACCCAGCAGAGGTCTAATTGTGACTTTTAATAGTCAATTGTACGTAAAAAAACCATTCTCTACACGTTAGAATAATAAGTTTTATCAAATTACATCGTTTTTAGCATTTTTCAAAAATTGCCCTATGTTTATGTGTTAAACTTTATGAAACCTGTCCATTTGATGCTGCATTTTCAGTGGCACATGAGATCTCAAAAAAGCTACCTAGGTCGGGTTTTTTGACTCATACTAACTAAAAAAGAGTTGAATTTTACACAGGAAGTGTCAGAATCGCGCTACGACAATTTTTAGGGCCTGTGAGGGGTGGGTTTATTTTCCCCCCATCTGGGTTTTCCCCCCATTGGGTATTTTTCCCCCGCTACTTTTTGCATTATACCGGCCTAACGGTACAACCTAGAGAAGTGCAAATGGGCTTAAAAGAAAGTTCTAAGTACGCCAAGTACGATGGTATATAGAGTTCTCAGCTAGCCCTTATAACAAAAAAGTTCCAGCCAAAATCCGAAAAAGTGGGTTTCTCCCCCCATGGCTATATATGGTGGTATATATACAAGCTAAAAATTGTGAAGAACATAAAATCGAGATAGGGTTGTCAATTTACTGCCAAATTATACGTATATACTTATATAAGTATGTATATATACGTATATTTCAAGAATTTCTTCAAAGTACGTAACGATAAAATCCGTGCTGAAATTCGTATTGATGTAATTCAGCTCCGCAAATATCTAACGTGCGTATACGTATATAAAAAGAAGAAATTTAGTGACGAAGAATAAAACAAAGTAAGGTCGTTGCGACCTTGCCATGACCGAAAATAGCAAAGGAAAGCGGGGGTCTAGGGGCGGCAGCCCCCAGCTAACAGCTAGAGCTTTTTTAGATTTTTAAGCACTTTGGAAATTTTTTAAAGCATTTTGTGGTTAGCGGAAGCAAAATTTGACTGTGCATTTATGTGTGCATGTTTAAATTTGAGTGTGCATCTTGGAAAAAAGTGTGCATATGCACAGTAATATGCACAAAAAACCCTGGTACGTATATATATATATATATATATATATATATATATATATATATATATATATATATATATATATATATTATACGTATGTTGTACATATGTATATAGCAAGCTTAACAAAAAAAATCAAAATTCGGTTTTTTGGCTGGAACTTTCGCAAAACTAAACCGAATCGATTACTTTGAGGACCCATGAATAGGTCTTGGGCTAAGCTTTAAAACCACCCCAGTTTCGTTGCTCTACGACCTACCAGTAAGTTGCAGTAGACCAAAATGTGTGATTTTTTTTGTTAAAGGTTTAACAAAAAAAATATCACCCGTTAACAAAAAAATCAGTGGCGGATCGGATCCCAGAGAGCAGCTAGCGACTTTTTCTCATCAGTTTTGGATAGAGCACACTAAATAACGTATTTAGAACCCAAAGCCGCTAACCTAGTGCTCCAACTAAGGCAACTGATCCCTTAGTGCTTAGTCTCCAGTCTTAGTGGTCACTGATGGCCTCCGACAGCGTCCAGTATGAAGTCTGGGGGCTCTAAAGTGCCGTTTTAAAGGCTAAAACGTTGTTTTTTCGTGTTTGTGAGTGATTATAACCTACGTATTTCCAGGCATTTTGGCAGAGAAACTCAGAACTTCATATGTTGGTGGGGTATGTTACTATTAATATTTACTGTTACTGTTAATATTACTCACAGCTGCTAAATCGACCCGCCCCCGGAAGACCTGATACTGAGCTGGAGGTGCTAGCAAACAATATCCAGCCGAACGACGAAATTGCCACCCACCCACCGACCCAGGAGGAAATCCATAAGGCTATCAGCGCCTTGAAACGGGGGAAAGCAGCCGGACCGGATGGACTCCCGGCCGAGATCTACAAGGCTGCTGCCCATATCATAGCTCCGAAATTAACTGAACTGTTTGAGTCAGTGTGGCGCAACGAGAAGACACCGAAAAAATGGCAGGAAGCTATTCTGATTCCTGTGTATAAAAAGGGAGATAAGCGCCTGTGCAAAAGTTATCGGGGAATCTCGCTACTTCCCGTTGCCGGCAAGATATTATCAATTGTCATTTTGGAGAGACTGGCCTCTGAACTGGACTCTACTGCCAGGGAAAATCAGGCAGGCTTCCGTAAAGGTCGTGGAACGATTGATCAGATTTTTGCCCTCCGCCAGATCCTTGAACGTCGCCACCAATACGACCAGCCCACTATTGCTGCTTTTCTTGACTTCTCCGCCGCCTTTGATAGTGTTGATAGAGACACACTGTGGAAGCTTTTAGCTGCCAGCGGCGTTCCAGCTACTTACGTCAACCTGATTCGGAACATGTACAACGACTCAACAACGAGAGTGCGTGTTTACGGTGAGCTAAGCGAGCCGTTTGCTGTAACAACCGGTGTAAGACAGGGAGATGTGCTTTCTCCACTCTTGTTCCTTCTCGCAGTAGATCGAGTCATGTCGAAGTGTGTCCAACCAGAAGACGGTGTAAGTATCAGCGAAAACGACTTAGTTGCCGATTTGGAATATGCTGATGACATCGCAATGTTGGCGGCGAATGCAAACGATATGCAGCGATTGATCAACAACGTTGTACTGCATAGTGAACCTGTTGGGCTGAAATTAAACTCCGCAAAATGCAAGTACATATCTTCAGTTGCTCTCATTGATGACCTAATGGTTGGGAATGATGTTATTGAAGGAGTAGATGCGTTTCCGTATCTCGGTAGCCAAATTACGGCAGATGGTTCCCCAACGCCAGAAATTAACTGCAGAATTGGCAAGGCCCTAAGTGTGTTCAATCAGCTTGGCAAATACCTGTGGCGCCGTCGGGAAATTTCAATGCGCACCAAGCTGAGGGTCTTTGACAGTATGGTGATGTCAGTACTGCTTTATGGGCTGGAGACTACTCCCCTTCGTCAAGCTGACATCCGCAAACTGGACGTGTTTGAGAACTGCTGTCTCCGTCGTATTCTGGGCTTATCTCGGGAGGATCGCATAAGCAACGCCGAACTTAGAGAACGTGCTGGGAACAGAACCCCAATGGAATCTCGCTTGCGAACGAACCGCCTGAAATGGCTTGGCCACGTTGCTCGAATGGATGAAAGACGTCTTCCAAAAAGATCATTCTTTGCCGCCATTCCACCAGGTTGGAGGATGAGACGAGGCCGGCCACGCCAAACCTGGGAACAAAATGTTCACAACGACCTGAACAGTCCTATGGCCTTATACTCCATTGGTCGCTTCGACTGGAACGACACTGTAAAGACCCTAGCAACGGACAGAGCTCAGTGGAAGGAGATCAGCTCTTACGCTAACCAGAGGCCACCGATGTCTTCGTGGCGAAGATGATGGTGACCAAGTACAAGTAAGTAAGTATGACCCACCCACGATCACGTGACCCCTGCCGGACCTGTCCGAACCCTCCAGGTACCAACTGGACAGTCCAAAGTGGCTATAAACATGTCCTAGGGGGTTTTCCAGGGCGCTGAATTCAAATCTGGCATTAGTTTTTAGGGAACTATGGGCTAATACTGACTTCTGGGATCACGTTTACCGTCGGACGGTTCAGGCCCGGCTGGTTACCAGGTTGGACTACCAGAAGTGCCAGGCAACCTCAAAAACAACGTATATAAGGGTTTTCGAGGTCGCTGAGCTCGAATTTGACGTTAGTTTTGCTCTAGCTGCTGTTCTGACTTGAGTAACACAACATAAAAATGATTTTTTATTTGTTAAAATTTTAACAAAAAAATCACCCACCCCAGGACGGCTCAGAGGTCCGACTGGGAACTTCTATATATGTATCGATAGCCCACAGTCAGGACATGTCACATGCACAATATGGGTTGCCTAGGGTTTTCCCTTAGTAAATAGCAGCCGAAATTCGAACTTCGGTCATGAACGTTTTTGAGGTCACTTTTGGGTACCCTCACTTAAAGGTCTGCCCTGAACGCATGGAGAGGGCCTAGGGGCTCAAACTCACAGGCTGTAATGTCGAGATGTGTGGCTATCACCATGCAAAAATTTGGGTCTCTGCGACTTTCCTGTGAGTCAGGGCGGGGTGATTTTTTTGTTAAAATTTCGGGTGATTTTTTTGTTAAGCTTGCTATATATACGTATATTATATATATATATATATATACAAGTAACAAAAATGCTCCGCACAAAGGGGATAATATGTGTGTTGGGCCTATATCTATCCTTTAAATTCCGGTTGAGAAAGGCATAAATCCGACACCGCAAAAGTTGCTCAGCTCACTTATGGCTTTCATTTGATACCAAATTTTACCACTTTTGAAAAATTTTATTTTTGACCCAAAATCGCCTAAGTCCCCACCCCACCCCACCACAGCACTCTACAGCCACTTTGGGTATGCAGTTCTATGACAAAAGTTGCTCAGCTCACTTAGGGCTTTCATTTGATACCAAATTTTACCACTTTTTAAAAATTATATTTTTGACCCAAAATCGCCTAAGTCCCCACCCCACCCCACCACAGCACTCTACAGCCACTCTGGCTATGCAGTTCTATGACAAAAGTTGCTCAGCTCACTTAGGGCTTTCATTTGATACCAAATTTGACCACTTCTGAAAAATTTTATTTTTGACCCAAAATCGCCTAAGTCCCCACCCCACCCCACCACAGCACACTACAGCCACTTTAGGTATGCAGTTCTATGACAAAAGTTGCTCAGCTCACTTAGGGCTTTCATTTGATACCAAATTTTACCACTTTTGAAAAATTTTATTTTTGACCCAAAATCGCCTAAGCCCCCACCCCACCCCACCACAGCACTCTACAGCCACTTTGGGTATGCAGTTCTATGACAAAAGTTGCTCAGCTCACTGAGGGCTTTCATTTGATACCAAATTTGACCACTTTTGAGAAACTTTATTTTCGACCATTTGACCCTCCCACCCGACTGACCCTTCAAACGGCGAAGTAGAACCAGCCCAGCAAAATAGATACGTCGGACGGCAAAAAGAATACCGGGAATGAGCTGGACACACCAGAAAACCCCTATAGACAAAGTTTTGAGAGGCCAGGTAGAGCCTACTATGGACCTCCTCAGGAAGCGGTTTCCGACTTGACCCTCCCGACGGCAAAGTAGAACCAGCCCAGCAATATAGACACGTCGGACGGCAAAACGGATACCGGGAATGAGCTGGGCACACCAGAAAACCCCTATAGACAAAGTTTTGAGAGGCCAGGTAGAGCCTACTATGGACCTCCAGGAAGCGGTTTCCGACTTGACCCTTCCGACGGCAAAGTGGAACCAGCCCAGCAAGATGGGTGGGTCTGACGGTAAAACTGACTGCGGGAATCGATTCTCCGTGCCAGAAAACCATTGTATGGAAGATTTGAGCTTTCAAAGTTGAATAGATAGCGAGAAATTTCGATTTTTCATTTTTCGAATTTTCGCCATTTTTGACGGGCCACTGTGGTCGCTAGGGAAGTGATAGAGAAACGCAACCTGGACCGTTAGTTAGTTCAATATATGTAATTTCTAAATATAAAGAAATCAGCTCCAGCTCGTAACGTTCGACCTGAGCGACGACCACAAAAATGGTCACTTTTCGCTATGAGCCGACCTTGCGGCGCCACTGCGGCGCTGTGGCGCAGCTGCGGCGCAAAAAAGTTGTGATTCTTAAATTTTTTAGAGGGTACTACTAGACCCCATAGCCCTTTAGGTTGGCCCACCGCTGCAGATCACGTGAAAGCGGCGAACATTATGTACAATACAACCATCAAATAGGAGAAACCGAAAAAAAAAACATCGCCGCCATAACCGGTCCGGGGCGCAACTTTTTAACGGTAAGTGATACGGGGCTGAAACTTCACAGACATACTAAACTCGATGTGCTCTACAATTTGCGCATGAAATCTGCGCAGGATCTGCGCAGGATTTTGCGCAGCTTCTGCGCAGCTTATTTTACACTGTCTCCAGCCACTTTTCACACATATTATAGGGGTCGCTGCCGCGACCCCTATGATACGCTGATAACGCAAATTGAGTATATAACGCCAGTCGTTCTGACCGCTACACACCGCATTTCATCCTTAAACTGGCACATTTGGCCAAAAAGAGCATTACGAATTCATTGGAAAACACTATTTTGTAGCTAGCCTTCGTTTTAGCAAGTTTTTTTAAAAATTTGTATGTTTACGTTATACATATATATTTGATGAAACATAGCCAAAAATGTTCTGAAATTTCTACCGCAACTAAAGAGATAGTGGAAATTTTCAAGCAAAATCTGGTGCTTTTTGAGATATTTTCATTGAAAACTAGCGCCGCAGGCAAAATTCGCGCTGCTGATAAACATTAAAAATTTTTCTTTTGTCTCCGATTTCGGGGGGGGCATGCCCCCCTCGCCCCCCCCTGGCTACGCGCCTGGGTGGAGGTAGCCGAAATTAGGGTGGGTGAGGAGGTCAGCCGGTTTTGGGCGGAGTGGGGTCCGGAAAAATCGAATTTGGAGGAGGGGGTAAAAAATTTTTCTTCAAAATTTTAAAAAGAAAATTTTCTTCAAAATTTTACAAAAAATTTCAATTTTGCTACACACACACACACACACACACACACACACACACACACACACACACACACACACACACATATATATATATATATATATATATATGTCGTAGTAATTTCTGTATTCAGTAAATACTGTATTTACTGGCCGATTTCAGTAAATACGGTATTTACTAGTAAGAATGGTATTTTCTTTAAACTCCCTATCTTTACACGTAAATACCATTTTTACTGAAACTCGTCCAGTAAATACTGTATTTTCTAGTAAATTCTGTATTTTGTCTTAAACGCCTTTGTCTTTGTGTGTGGCTAGAGGTTCAAATGGCATGCTGACGTCATATTTAAAGCCAAAAGATTGGTCATGCATTATCACAATATGTGCAAAGGGGGTACATGAAGATAAACTCCAGACGTTAAAAATATTAGTTTACAAAACTAAGAAATTGTTTTAATTTTAACACATTTTTCAAAATCAAAACAGATATGTACGTATGTATAATGATAATGAATTACGATTAATTAAAAATTAATACGTTGCTTAATGGTTTTAATTTTGCTTAGTTTTCGTCATATAAAAATACACGAATAGCACTTTAAAACTTTAAGTAAACTTATAGTGTATAATACATGTATCTGTTATGATTTTAGAAACTGTATTAAAAGTAAAACAATTTCTTAAATTTTGCAAACTAATATTTTTAACGTCTGGAGTTTATCTCCATGCACCCCCTTTGCACATATTGTGATAATGTATGACCTATCTTTTGGCTTTAAATATGACGTCGGCATGCCCTTTGAACCTCTAGCCACACACAAAGACAAAGGCGTTTAAGACAAAATACAGAATTTATAGTCAGAGGGGGGAAAAACATGACGGAAAAGAAGGGGGAAAAAAACATGGTCGCCTACTCCTCAACCATAGCAGGTGCAGCTGCCTAGTATAGCCCATTAGAAAGAGCAAGTCTAGAAGTATACCCTACAGTACCAGATTGGTTTCTAAGTTTGATTCTGTAAGTACAGTACTTGACCAAAGTTGACCTCCCAAAATTGGCCAAAATGCTAAGGATTTTCGAAAGTTTGCAAGTCTATATCTAACCAACTATCAAACTTTGGCTACTATAAATGGGCATGCGGGCATAATTTGACTTGCTCTATCACATGGCAATAGTGATTTTCCCCTGCGTACACCCAGTAAAAAAAATTTGACCATGTTTTTTCCCCACATTGGGTCCACTAGAGCGGGGAAAAAACATGGTGACCAAATTTTAAAATTTTTGCGTATGCTTCAGGAAGGCGTAACTAATGCTTCTATAGGAAAGAGAATGCTTTAAAACCACTAAAAACCTCAAAATATGCCAACTTTAAGCATTTTTGAAGCTTCTAGCTAGAAAATTTGATTTGCAGCATCAATACGTATGCCAGGTTTCATAAGTTTCTATGGTAAAAATGAAAATTTTGAAAAAACTTAAAAAATGATGGAATATTGCAATTTTTAACACAACTAACTTGTTTCTAGTGATATTCTGCATATTATGGCCAGTTCCCAGCAGGTTTCATGCCCAAACAGGTTAGGTACGGCGGATTTGGCATTTTGACCAAAAAATCGGGTTTTAAGCTTGCTGTGAGGTTAGAAGGGTGCCTAGGTAGTTTTGCACGCTAAAAACAGCTGAAACAGTGCTTTTAAACCACTCTAAATGGTTGCTTGGTAGAAATCCGTGCCATGTTTTTTCCCCGCACCATGTTTTTTTCCCGATTTGCGGGTAAAAAAACATGGACAAATCCTGTTACTGCCAAAGCTGAGTGAGGTATATATAAGAGAAGTTTGAATATACGATTGGATAGGTATTTGCCCACGGTACATAACGGTATACTCAAACCGATCCAAATCCAAGCGAAGAAAAAGTTGGGGGCTTGCTTCCCTATTTGTGTTTTTCGTCCCCCCCCCCCCCGACTATACTAGAAAATATATACAGTATTTACTGGACGAGTTTCAGTAAAAATGGTATTTACGTGTAAAGATAGGGAGTTTAAAGAAAATACCATTCTTACTAGTAAATACCGTATTTACTGAAATCGGCCAGTAAATACAGTATATATTTACTGAATACAGAAATTACTACGACATATATATCTACAAGCAAAAATTGGCAATATGAACAGATTTGGTCATTTTTTCGAAAAAAATGGAATTTTCGGGATAATTTTGATCTTTTTCTAATTGCCAACTAAAATTACAAAAACTTTGAGGGTGGGGTCTGCCTCCAAAATTTCGATGGCCAAATCGGAGAAACATTTTTCAATTCCAAAGGGGGACCTTGGCAAAATTTCCCCATCTACACAAGGCTCCCTCCTCTCCTGCAAAAAGACCGGTCCCTGAACCCCATAGTTCCCTTCGTAGGTGTACCACCTGTTTGGGTTGGGGAGGTGGGAGTAAAAAGTCCAAATCTGGCTGGGGGGTCTAAAAAATCGGAAATTTTAAAAAACTGTACCCAAACTGTATATATAAAGGTAAAAAAAGGTAAAGGTAAAGGTGACCCCTGGAGAATATCTCCATCCCTGCTTCAGGGACAAGGGGTGCCGGTGCTCATCCCCGGATACACAGCCGTAGAGCCAGGAGTGTCACCTCAAATGATGACTGCATCCGTGGAAGGGGGGCCGGCCCTTCAAGGCATTAAGCCCTACACGGACTCCTGTTACCTTCCCACAATAGTGGTACCCATTTACCGACCAATTAAGGATGGATAGCTGGGTTGGCTAGAGCTCACGGCGAACCGATATGTGCTTAGTCCCTTGCTCAAGGGGATTTGTGAAAGCTTTGTGGCAGCTGGGATTCGAACCTCGGACTATCGGATCCGAAGTCGAACGCCTTAACCACTCGGCCGGCACGGCACAACTGTATATATATACATATTTTTTCAGCTAAAAACTTTTGTGACATAAAATCAATATAAATCTACTCAAAAAGTACTCACACATAATGCGTTTTAATCTATTTTTTAGCGTTTTTAACTATTTCCAGCCAATTTTTTAAAAAACTTTTTGAAAAATTGCAAAAATTTTTGCAAAAATTTGGCATTTTTCTCTTTTTCGGACCCCATTTTAGGGGGGGAGGGGGGTCTGAGCGAGCTCGGCTTGGGGGAGGGAGTAGTCGAGGTCAGGTATGGGGGGGGTCTGGCCTTCTCGTGGGGGGTCTCACAGGGGGCAAACTGTAGCCTGGTACACCTATGGTTCCCTTGCCCCCCAGAATTTTTGATATACCCTCTCCTAACTTTCGGCAACCCCTCGAACCTCCCAAACTTTTGTACCTAACATGTTTAGCTAAATTTGGCTAAAACATGGTGATTATTTCAACAAGTTTTCAGAAATGTTAAGAAATGTTTTCAGACTTAAAATCGTTTTGAAAAAAGTGTTGAAAACGACTGAAACGTTGAAAATAAGCCTTATATTGAAGAAATGGCTAAAAACTGGAGTTTTGCATTTTCACTGGAAGAACTTTGCTGGGTAAAATCGTTGTAAATTGCTGCGAAAGGTACAACGAGATTATATACCATGAATTTACCACGAATTTTTAAAGAAATTTAAATATTTTTTAATGGATTTACAATGACCAGTTTTACCATAAGATTCCAATGACTTTACAATGGCTTTACTTCGGTTTTTATACGTATTTACAATAATTTTATCATGTTGTAAAATTGTTGTAAATATGTTGTAAAATCGTTGTAAATTCAATTGGGTCAAGTTACAATGTTTTTACAACTTTTACAACGAATTTACAACGTCTTTATAACGATTTTACCATGTGGTAAACTTGTCACAAAATCGTGGTAAATGTTTACAATTATGCAAAGACGACAAAAACAGAAGTAAAATATATACATATATAGATGATAGACAATACCTTTGCGCCGAAGGGGCAAAATTTTTCGGAAAAACTGAAAATTATGCTAAAAATAATGCTATTATGTACCACCTATTTGGATTGGGGGGAGTAGAAGGTCCAAATTAGGCTCGGGGGCATAGGTGTACCAGGCTACAGTTTACCCCCTGTGAGACCCCCCCACGGAGAGGCCAGACCCCCCACCGGCCCCACCCCATAGGTTTACCACCTGTTTGAGTTGGGGGGGGGAGTAGAAGGTCTAAATTTGGCTCGGGGGAACCCCACCCAAATCCGAAATTTGGGGAGGCATAGGTGTACCAGGCTACAGTTTACCCCCTGTGAGACCCCCCACGGAGAGGCCAGACCCCCCCTCCCCCCCTACCCGACCACAACTACTCCCCCCCCCAAACCGAGCTCAAACCCCCCTCCCCCCCTAAAATTGGGTCCAAACCAAGTAAAAAATGCAAAATTTTTGAAAATTTTTTTTGCAACTTCTGAAAATTTTTGAAAAAAATTTGAAAAATAGGCTATAAATCACCTAGAAACAGCTAAAGATGGTTATTTATAGCAATTAAAAGATAATATACGCACTTATAAACCACAATCTGGTCTAATTTAAGCATATTTTAGTACAAATTTGTCAATTTTCAAGCCCTATTTTCGCATACGAAAACTATTGACAGAAGCTTTTGAGTACGTTTAATGTACTGTATATACATCGAAAAAGGAGCATTTGTAGCTAAAAAACTTGGGTACAGTTTAGGGGGGTCCTCCCCTCCAAACTTCGGATTTGGGTGGGGTCCCCGAGCCAAATTTGGACCTTCTACTCCCCCCCCAACCCAAACAGGTGGTACACCTATGGGGGGGAGGACCCCCTAAACTGTACCCAAGTTTTTTAGCTAAACATGCTCCTTTTTCGATGTATAGTATATATATACGTACATTAAACGTACTCAAAAGCTTCTGCCAATAGTTTTCGTATGCGAAAATAAGGCTTGAAAATTGACAAATATGTACTAAAATATGCCTAAATTAGCCATGATTGTGGTTTATAATTGCGTATATTAACTTTAAATTGCTAAAATAACCATCTTTAGCTGTTTATAGGCGATTTATAGCCTATTTTTCTAATTTTTTTCAAAAATTTTTAGAAGTTTTGAAACATTTTAGCATTTTTTACTTGGTTTGGACCCAATTTTAGGGGGGGGGGGAGGAGGGTTTGCGCTCGGCTTGGGGGCATAGGTGTGTTAGGGGCAGTGGTGGATCAAGGGGGGGCCCGGGGGGCCCCCCTTTGCGATTTGGGAACCCTCCTTTGACATTCCGGGCCCCCCTGGAAAATTTTTTCAGCTGTTTATAATGCATATTTCGAGTGAAAATTAAGCATAATTTTAATAAATTTCACAAATCTTTAAAAAATTTCGCCTGCGGCGCACTTATACTTCTGTGCTGGTTTATTAGTATACTTAGTTCTGTGACAGAACTTCTGTCTCTTAAAGTGTCTTCTATTTTGTTTCCTTTCCTGTTTTGTAAGTATATATATATATATAATTGTACTCAACGCCTTCAGTTTATTTTATGACTATATATATACCGGCTTCAGTGGCGCACATAGGAAATTTTTTCAGGGGGGGCGGACCTCAAAAAATTTGGGGGGGTCTGGGGGCAAAATTTTTGAAAACCAGGTTTATAATTCAAATATAAGCGTAAATCAAACAAAAATCGAATAAATTTTGCGCCGACCAAGGGTGCACCCGGGATTTAGAACAGGGGAGTTGAGTCTCAAAAAGTTTTTGCTTTCATCAGGTGCACAAGATTTCGAAATAGCCGTTCATCTATCGGGGGGTCTGGGGGGCAGAGCCCCCCAGAAGTTGAAGAAATTTTTTGTTTTTGCAATAAAA
The DNA here is from genome assembly GCA_030248195.1 of Trissonchulus latispiculum. NCBI lineage: Eukaryota > Metazoa > Nematoda > Enoplea > Enoplida > Ironidae > Trissonchulus > Trissonchulus latispiculum. The sequence continues at coordinate 11,887 of JASAND010032067.1, read as the reverse complement.
TCGGTCTTCGAATCTTTAATTCTTGTCATACTGAAGAACTGAGAAAATTTTTGACTGAAAATTTGAAAAAAATTGACATTTTTAGGCAAAAATGGTAATTTTCTCCGAAAAGTCGGATGCATTCCAAGCTTTTTCTTCATAAATGCAATAAATATGCCGTTACAAACTAGAAAATGCGCGCCGAAGGCGCGAAATTTTTTGGTTTTTTGCCCTTTTTCCTCTTTCTCTCCTTAATTTTTCCTACCTTCGAATCGCGACGGGGGGGGGGGCGGCCGCCCCCCAGCCCCCCCCTAAGTGCGCCCCTGACCGGCTTATATATAAATATATATATATATACGGGCATTTACAAATTTTATTTTGCTTTCATAACGTATATATAAATGGGCAATGCAAGATTGATAATTGGCAGCTTCTGAAAGTGTTCTAGAATAAATCGAGGAAGTGAAAAATTCTGAAAAGCACCCAATTCCCGTTTTGGTTTTCCACTGATCGATTATACAACTCAATAACTCATCTCATCTTAACTAATCTTTTCAAACATTTGAATTGCTGAATTTTCCACGATTTCAAAAAATTCTTCAACTTCTGGGGGGCTCTGCCCCCCAAACCACCCGTGTGTTTCTTGTGTAAATTCTCCATGCGTTGGTTCACTCACGGGATATAGTTGATTTCCAATTGGCAAGTGAACTAACCTTTCCATACACAATATTAATTTTCTTGTAAAAATATTTTGTTCCTGGAAAAAGCAAATTTTTATCCCCCCCCCCCCGCAAAAATTTGGTTCCCCCCCAGAAAAATTTTCAGCGGGCCCCCCCTTTCAAGATCCTGTATCCGCCACTGGTTTGGGGGGGGACAATATTTGTTGCCCTCGGGGGGGTGGGGGGGGGGGTATCCCCCCAAAATTTTCGACCAACTTTACCCCCCCCCAGATTTTTTGACTATCCCTCCCCCCACTTTTGGTTACCCCCCCCGAACCCCCCCCAGCACTTTTTGGGGCCAAAAAGTTGGCTAAATTTTTCTAAAAAATTGTAATTTTTTTAAAATTTTTATCAAATTTTTGCTTTAAATCGGTTTAAAACGGTGTAAAAACGCCTAAAACGATAAAAACAAGCCTTGTTTTGACAAAAAAAGCGTTAAAATACAGAAAATTTTGCGTTTTTAGGCCAAGCCATTTTTAAGCCATTTGGGTTCGGGGGGGGGGTACTCCCCATCACTTTTCGGGGATCGACCACCAACTTTTCGAAGTTTGCCCCATTGGTGTATATACCTGGGGGGGGGGGGGGGGGGAACCCCTCCCCCAAATGGAAAAGTGCCGAAACCCCCCCCTCGAAATTTCGGAGGCAGACCCCACCCCCAAAATTGCCAAATCCCAAACCCCACCCACCCAAATTTGCCAGACCCCCACCAACAAAATTTGAAAAATTTTCTTCAAAATTAGTAAAAAATAGAAAATTTTTTGAAAAAATCAAAAATTTTGAAAAAAATCTAAATTTTTTAGGAAAAATGAGCAAAAATGAAGAAATATTGTTGATTTTTAGTGGGAAATAACGCTTTTTGAGCAAATTTGCGAATTTTTTCTAAATTTTTGACCAAAATAATTTTTTACCCCCCCCCCCCCCCAAATTCGATTTTTCGGACCCCACCCCACCTCAAAACGGCTGACCCCACCCACCCTAATTTCGGCTACCCCTCCCCCAACGATTTCTCAAGGTACATCTATGGTTTACAGAAAAGTGTAAGCCCCCCCCCCCCCAACCAAAATTTCCAGGGAAACTATGGGGGGTGGGACCCCTCCCCCCAAATGGAGGGGTCGCCAGACCCCCCCCCCCCTTTTTTAAAAATTTTCAAACCCCTACCTAAATTTGAAAAATTTTTTGAAAATTTTTAGACGAAAATTCGAAATTTTTCTAAAAATTCCAAAATTAGCGAAAAATTGCTAGAATTCGCTTATAAGCTTAAAAATCGTTAAAAATAGCTGTAAATTGAGAAAATTTTTGGATTTTTAACGAAAAACCTACTTTTTCAAAATTTTCGCCGACCCCCCCAGAAAATTTTTCTTACCCCTCCCCCCCAAATCGACTTTTCGCGACCCCCCCCCCCATTTTTGGCCCAAACCCCCGCCCAACTTTTTGAGAAACCCCACCCCCCACTTTTTTCGCCAGCCACACCCCCTATGCTTGGGGGAGTAGTTGAGGTGGGTAGGGGGGGAGGGGGGTCTGACCTCTCCGTGGGGGGGGTCTCACAGGGGGTAAATTGTAGCCTGGTTGGTACACCCATGCCCCACCATAGGTGTGTTGGGGGGGGTGGGGGGGGACCCGACCCGACCCCACCCCCCAAATGGAGGGGTCGCCAAGAGGAGGGGTCGCCAAGATAGGTGTAATTGGGGGGGGGGGGGGGGGGGGGGAACCCCCCAGTTATTTTGTTCTGCCTGGAGGCAGAACTATTTACACGGAAATTAGCGGGAATTGCACTATGAACGGCTTGCTCAACTCAATCGTCGCCTATCTTCAACATTAGCCTAGTATAGTGTTTAGCTCATTTTTTTATCCGAAGGGGGCCTTCAGTAATGTAAAATTTATATTTTTTAATTTAAAATATTTACTTTTTGTGTCAATCAGTAAGTTCTTAGTTTTTGCGGTGGTTATTGTGCGTCTGAGTGCCTCAATATTCTTCGTTTTCTCTTATCCTGCCCCCTATAAGCCAAAATTTTCACGTAATCGTTAAGCCATTCCCCCCCCCGGCAAATTTCGATTCGAAAGCTGTTGTAAAGGATTTCAGCATTTATGCAAATGAGATCAGCACATTTTGAAAACAGTTCACAAGTAGCTGGCTAGCCGACTGGTTGCGTTTGATGAAGACTTTAAGTTAGCTATTACTTGAGCAAATACTTTTGTTCACAAAAATTTTCATTTTGACTTATAAATTTGTTTACTAACTATAAGTGATGATGATTGTTTAAAGTTGATGTCATCTAAACAAATTACCGAATTTCACTTGAATCCAAGTTTAAGATATAAATCTGAAGCAGCTCCTTTGCTCTGGCTTATACTTGTTCACTGACAATTAATAAATATCCTTTGTAATCCTTTGGTATAATTATCCTAAACTGCTTAACGAGGTCCAGGGTTCCGGATGACCTGGCCGACAACAGCTAGGCTGACAACAACACGGCATACTCTCAAATATTCGCTGAGGGTGCAGCACAAACTAAGCCTATTTAAACCTTTTGACTTGAAAATGAATGACAAACTGACCATGAAAAGTTTAAAAGCATCAAAATAATTTGAAATCAAGTTTATACAAAAGGGGCGCGTACAAACAACCAGGATTTTGACGCACTGCAAGTCTAATTTTGACGCACTAATTCCAAGTAGCTCTATCAAAGTTATCATCTATTAAGTTAATTTAAGGTTACGTTACGTTTGTCCTAAGGCTCAAACGCAGAACCGTCCCCTTTTAGGGGTCCTCTTGTTTCAAACCCCCCCCCCCAGAAATTTTTGGGGGCCTCCTTCCCCCCCCAGAAATTTTTGGGGGCCTCCTTCCCCCCCCCCCGTCAACAGGGGGGGGGGGGGGGGTAGTCGCGCCGGAGGCGCGAAAATTGCCCCAAAATTGGCCAAAATTTTTAGGGTAAATTTTGCAAATTTTTTTAAAAACGTCCAAATTTTTGGCTTAACGTGTTTATTATTGCGAGAAATACACGTTTCTAACGGTTTTATGGACTTCTTGATTCAATATTGACCTTATTCTGGACTCAGAAACATGTTGGCAATCAAGTTCTCGAGTTTAAGGTGCTGGTATCGCTTTGTGTAAATTTGACCCTATAGGCTTTAATTCTTTATGAAAGTGCATGAAACTTTCCAAATATACTTATTCGGTGCTCTTTAACATTCTGGGACCAGTACCGCATTTTTAGGTGCAAAGATAAGAAATTTTTGGTTTTTGCCATTATTCTCTTAGCACATAGTCGAGACACCAGATTGGTTGGTATGGCTGGAAAGAGGGCACCAAAATGAACATTTTTGCTTTTACAACTTTTGAGCTATCTCTAGTGGTTAAGTCAGTATAAGCAAAAAACGATTTTTGGGGTCCAAAAATGGCCGTTTTCGAGAAAATCAGTTTTTTCAAAATTACTGCCAAATCGTACGGACAATTTTGGTTTATTTATGCTGGATCGATACACAGTCTCATTGCACATTTTATCAATACCTATTAGCCGGAGTTTGTTGCTCTAACTAGAGATTTTGCCGAAAAACCATTTTGGCAAAACTGCGATTATTTTGTTTTGAGAAACGAATTTTTCCAAACTCCCACGACTAATCCGGATGATTTGTGGCACAATCATTCAAATCACAACGTTGCGAAATTTTACTTTGTTGATTCTAAAACATCATCAGCAGCTACAAAAAAACTCGCTGCGTTGCGACGATAGTTGTCACCGCAGCTCATATGGTGTTTTCTCTCCACTGTTACGTCCTCAACCAAACCCCAAATGACGCTCTCGGCCCACATGTCCTTTATAGGTCGGCGCAAGTACGCTGATCATGTAAACGGCGTAAAACGATATCAATATTGCTGCGTACTTCAGCGTACTAGGTTTGGTTTTTAGCGTACTTCAAGTTAAAACAGCGTACACTTGCTTGAAAATTCACTGTCAGATTCAGGTTTAAAGCTAAAAGTTAGCTAAGTAAGACAGAAGAGATGAAAGGTTTTCAAGGTTTCCTGCATTTTCCTTATACAACAATTCAAGTTTAGAAACGACAAGTTTAATTCCAGTTCTAGACTTCTAGATTTAATAAATTGCTGTATATGAAAATTATGAAGATTTCATTGCACCCTAGCTTCACTGGCTTTAGCAATAATGAAAGTGATGGGGGGGGGGGGTGGATCCCTCCTCCAAGTGGACAGGTCTCGACCCTCCTCCGTAAAAAATTTTGGCTACCCGTACCCCCGAATTGGCGACATTCCCCTCTAAAAATTTTCAAACCCCATAACCTTAATTTTTGAAACATTTTCACTAAAAATTGGTAATTTTTTAAAAAATCACGAAAAAATAGCCAAAAATTGCTAAAATTAGCTTACTTACGCTAAAAACGGCTAAAAATTGAGAATTTTTCCGGTTTTTGACCGATAAACGGATTTTCGCCGACTCCCCCCAATCCTAAATTTCTTTCCCCTCCACCCGAACCGGCCCTCCCTCCCCATTTTTAGCCAGATCCCATCCCATCCCCACTTCTTTCAACCCCCCCACCGCCATTTTTTTTCGCCAGCCACACGTATATATTTGTAACGGGGGGGACGGAAACTTACCTAAATTTGGGTATTTTTAACGTAAATTTTGCCAAAAGTTTCGAAATATATAGTTCACATTTTTGTTTAAAGTACTTATTTGTTTTGGGGGAGGGGTCTTGTAAGGTCCCCCCAATTTCTGGGGAAGGGCCCCCACCCCAAATTCCCGTTACACCTATGATTTTTAGAATATAAATTTTGCAATTTTGAATTTTCGATTTTCTGCTGTTTTAGCCAAAAGCCTGGGGGGATGGAAAGCGAAGCCGTGAGATCTGAGGTGGGACGGAGGAGCGGAGCCCAACCTTTACACCTATGGTGAGCATAGGTTCACTGGAAATTGTGGCTGGGGGTGAACCTTGAAATTTGGGTTGTTGATCCCTGCCCAGAAATGTAGAGAATCTAACGTAATGTAAATGACGATTTAGCTGACGGATGTTATGTTGTGTACATGTATATATATATATATATACTTATCTACGAATGTTTAATGTCAGTTTTTGTGTGTTTAGGTGTTGTCTATATATACATTTGTTGATTGATTCTGATTTGTTATGCAGCATGGTTTTCGAAGACTGCAATTTGTCGTACACATTGTACATTGGTTTCTGAATTTGCAGTCTAAAAAGCCTGTTTTGCATGACATCTTATATATATAATATAAAATATTTAACGGCGTTTCATCCCGTTTGCCAGTGGCGAGCCAACCCTACTATGTAAGAATCTCTATGATGGGTATGTACTTGAATTATTTGTTTTTAGTATATAATTAAAAAATGTAAATTAATTTAAAGACGGTCGAACATTTTGAAAGCTAAATCAGAACAGAACAACAGTCCATACCGCACTAAAGGTTTGGGCAACAAAGTCAGAGTTTTCCAACATGACTGCGTGACTTACACAAAAACCGAAAGAAGCGACTACGTGTACGTATATATGATATATATATATATATATATACGTAAAATTAGTAAATTAGACCGCAATGGCGTTAGTGCTATTGTCCATTTCAATTTGATCGCAGCTTTTAGGGTAAGTGCATACGTATTACAAACCTTCAAAGTCAAAGTTCAGCAAATGTATATATACATTATCTTTGCTGTCTCGAGGATGATTAAAAACTATTTTATATATACGTATACAATACTACGTATATATACTACAATATATATTAAAATTACAAAAATGCTGCATGGAAGCAGACTTACCCAACTGAAGTGAATACGAACAGTTGTCTCGGAATTTATATGTCCATCGTTTTGGCAATTTAGTCACAGTAAACAAGGAACATAATTGACAGATGATTGGAAAGCGCACAAGTGGTTTTTGAGCCTGGCCGAATATAATCGAAACGTGGCCGGCACAGGACTCAAAGCGTCAAGTGAGCACTACGTATATAGTTGTTGTTCGTATTGTACATCACATAGTACATCACACAAAAATCAAGCTTTAGCAGTAGGTCCAACCTGAAATATATATATTCATATATACGTATGCGAATACATATAAGTGTAAAAACGAAAACATTGAAGGAAAATTTTTCTGCTATGGACTCTTTTTTAACGTTTTTATATATACCGATTTAACACGATTTTATATCAAAAGTTAAAAAAGTTCCCAAAAACGACCACTTCTTGCTCCAAAAAATGCTGGGGGCATAGGTGTGTTTGGCGAAAATAGGGTGGCGGTTCGAAAAAAGAAGGAGAGGGTCCGCCTAAGTGGAGAGCAGGAGACGCCAGAAACGATTTTGGGGAACAATCAAGTTTTAGACCCCTCAAAATAAAATCCCTATTCCTAAACCAAATTTTGAACGCCTTTTTGCTAAATATCACATTTTCCGATGTACTTTTAACATTTAACAGTGATGTTAAACTCAAAAACTGGATTGCCAACACATTTCTAGGTCCAAAATAAGTCAATATTGCGTCAGAAGTGTATAAAACAGTTGAGCAATAAAACGCCTCGGAAGACCCCGCCAACCATTTTCAAAAAATTTCCAAACAAATTTTATGCCAAAAATTACATTTTCAGTTGATTCTAATGCCAAAACAAATCCAACCATGAAGCTTTGAACACTGAACTGTGGTTTCAAACATATATAAGTGAGCCTTGAAAAAAAGTCGGGGTAGGGATAGCCGAAATTAGAGTGGGTGGGGCGTCGGCATAGGTGTAAGGTTATGGGGGCTGAGTTTAAGACCAATGTCTAATGTTAACATTATTTTATGGTTAGATGTTTTTTATCATTATAAACGGCTGAAAATGCTATTTTTGGCATAAAAGATTAAAAATCTTTGGGGTAGGGTTGAGGGGTCTCCAGAGGCCCCCCAAAAAATGTTGGGGAGCCCCCCAAATCCCCGTTACACGTATGGGGTGGGGTCATAGGTGTACCTGGGTGGGGCCTGTCCACTCCGCAAATGGAGGATTGTCCCGACCCCACCCTCGGAATTTTGGAGGCAGACCCCACCCCCAAATGGCCATCTGGAGTGGGGTTCGTGTCAGCCTCCAAAATTTCGACGGTGGGGGTCGAGCGAGACTCGTCCATTTGCGGAGGGGACAGGCCCCACCCAGATACCCAGGTCCAAGTGTATATATACCATACGTAGGTGTAACGGAGATTTCGGGTGGGGGAGTCTTCGACTCTTCGGTATTAAGTCCGAAGTCCACAAAACAGTGAAAAATGTGTATTGCTCGCAATAACAGTTTAAACCAAAAAATTGTACTTTTTGAAAATTTTTTCAAAATTTGTATATCCTAAAAATCATAGTTATAACGGGGATTTGGAGTGGGAGGACTCCCTCACTCCTTCCCTCGAAATTTTGGGGGTTCTTTACTCCTTCTCATACCCCCCCACGACCCCCACCTCCCAAGTTTTTCTATTTTTATGCCAAACATAGCATTTTCAGCCATTGCTTAATGCCAAAAAACATCCAACCAGGCAGTAATTTTACCATTCGACAGGGGTTTTTAAACCTGAAAACTTGATTTCCAACGTGTTTCTAACTCCAAAATAAGGTCAATATTGAGTCAGAAAGTCCATAAACTTGTTGAAAGCATGAATTTCACGCGATAATGAACACTTAAGCCAAACATTAGGACATTTTTAAAAAATTTTGCACAATTTACCATAAAAATATTAAATTATTGGCCAATTTTCGTCGGTCTTCGGAGCGACTACCTCCCCCTTTCCCAGTTCGAGGGGGCAAAGGGCCCCCAAAACGTTTTGGGTGTGATTTCGAAAAATGGATGAGGGGTATAGTTTCACCGGAAATTTCGGTTGGGGGAGGGTCAGGGTCATAGGTGTACCTTGCGAAAACGTTGGGGGAGGGGGTAGCCGAAATTAGGGTGAGTGGGGTTAGCCGTTTTGAGGTGGGGTGGGGTCCGGAAAAATCGAATGGGGGGGGTAAAAAATTTTTTGGTCAAAAATTCAGAAAAAAATCGCAAATTCACTAAAAAAGCGTTATTTCCAGCTAAAAATCAACAATATTTCTTCATTTTTGCTCATTTGTTCGAAAAATCTTCGATTTTTTGCAAAAATTTCGAATTTTTACTAAAATTGAGGCAAAATTTTTAAAATTTTGAGGGTGGGGTCTGGCAAATTTGATTGGGTGGGGTCTGGGATTTGGGGGTGGGGTCTGCCTCCAAAAGTTCGGGCGTGGGGTCGGCATTTTTCCATTTGGGGGGAGGGGTTCCGCCCCCTTCCCACCACCCCAGGTACACCTATGGTCAGGGTAGACCTTGAAAATTTGGCGGTCGACTCCCGAAATGTGATGGGGAGTACCCCCCCCCCCCGAACCATAGGAGAGGCTGGCGAAAAATGTGGGGGCGGGGGTTTGAAAAAAATGTAGGGAGGGCGGTCTGGCAAAAAAAGGGGAGAGGTCGGAAAAAGTCGATTTGGGGGGGGGGGAGGGGTAAGAAAAATTTCCGAGGGAGGGTGTCGACGAAACATCGGTTTTTCGTTAAAAAACTAAAAAGTTTTCTCAATTGTCAGCTATTTTTAGCGATTTTGAAGGTAATTTAGCGAATTCTAGCAATTTTTCGCAGATTTTTTGAAAATTTTCGAATTTTTAACTATATTATTTGCAAAAATTCGGGTAGGGGCACTGGCGGATCCAGGATTTCGTGACGGGGGGGGCGGTAAAATTTTTCCAGCGGGGGGCCTGGGGGCCGAGCCCCACAGAAGTTGAAGAAAATTTTTGTTTTTGCAATAAAATTGGTCTTCGGATCTTTAATTTTTTTCATACAGAATAACTGAGAAAATTTTTTAAAATTCTTGACATTTTTAGGCAAAAATGGTAATTTTCTCCGAAAAATCGGACGCATTTCAAGCTTTTTCTTCATAAATGCAATAAATATGCGGTTAAAAAGAATAAAATTCGCGCCGAAGGCGCGAAATTTTTTGGTTTTTTGACCTTTTTCCCTTCTCTCTCCTTAATTTTTTAATTTTTAGGGGGGGAGGGTCGGCGGCCCCTCCATTTAGGGGGAGGGGTTCCCCACCCTAACTAACCCACCTATGCCTGTAGTAATGCCCCCCAAGCCCCAACCGCCCCATCTCCACATCTCTTGAAAAGGTAAGTTAGCTACGGACTAGCTTTAAATCCTGAATATAGCAGTGCATTTCCAACTTTTTGTACGCTAGAATCTAATGAAGTACGCTAAAAATTCTTTGTAGTACGCAAAAGTACGCAGCAGCGTACATAGCGTACGTCGCATCTTGACCAGCGTACTCTTATGTGCACTGTTAAGTTCAGACGCATCATTTCGTGGACACCTTATAGTGAGTGGGGAAGGGAAGCCCAAATTAGTGAGGGTGAGGCCGAGCCGAGCCGAGTAGGGGGCTAACTTTTTGGTTCCAAAAATGGTTTGGGGGGGTTGCTGAAGGTTAGGGGAGGGGAGGGTGCCTCAAAAATTCTGGGTGGCGGTTAAATAGTGTCGGCAAATTTTTGGGGGCGTGGGAAGCCCAGCTCCCCCCCCCCCCCCCCCAGTGAAATTATGGGGAGACAGCCGTAAACCGTTGGTGGTGTGAGTAGCCAAGTGGCCCCCCCGCCAGATTTTTTGACTTATATACATAGGTGTAAGGTGGGGGGGGGTTGGGGGGGTAGCCCCCCCAGCCATTTTTTCAAACCCCCCCCCCCCCCGAAATTTGGGTCGTCCCCCCCAACTGGGGGGGGGGGGGGGGGGGGGGGGGTCGCGCCGAAGGCGCGAAAAACGGCCAAAAATTGGGTATTTTTAGAGTGAATTTTGCAAAAATTTTCAAAAACGTCCAAATTTTTAGCTTAAAGTGTCTTATTGCGAGGAATACACATTTTTAACTGTATTATGAACTTTCTGACTCATTATTGACCTTATTTTGGACTTGGAACATAGGTGTAATGGGGATTTGGGGTGGGGGGCCCCCTCCCCCGGAATTTTGGGGGGGGGGGCCCTTTTTAGACCCCCCCCAACCCCCCCCCCAAACCACCCCAAAAAAATTTTTCTATTTTTATGCCATAAATCGCATTTTCAGCCATTGCTAATGCCGAAAAACATGAAATCATTAAGTAATTTTAACAATAGACAGTGTTTTTAAACTCGAAAACTTTATTGCCAACATGTTTCTGAGTCCATAATAAGGTCAATATTGAGTCTAGAAGTCCATAAAACCGTTATAAAAGTGTATTTCTCGCGATAATAAACACGTTAAGCCAAAAATTTGGACTTTTTTGAAAAATTTTACAAAATTTGCACTAAAATTAAAAATGCCCAATTTTTGGCCAAATTTCGCGCCTTTGGCGCGACTACCCGGGGGGGCCGGGGGGCTCCAAAAATTTCCGGGGGGGGGGTTTGCAAAATTGGGTGGGGGGGGGGTTCTCTACAACCCCCCAATTACACCTCATGTTGGCAATCAAGTTTTCGAGTTTAAAAACCATGTCTAATGTCCCCCCAAAATCACTTCATAGTTGAATGTTCAATGGCATTAGAAACGGCTGAAAATGCGATTTTTGGCATAAAAATTGAAAAATTTTTTCGGGGAGGGTTGGGGGGGGGGGTCCTGGGGAGGGGGTTGGGGGGGTCTCCAGAGGGGGCCCCCCCCAAAAAAGTTGGGGGGAGCCCGCCCACCCCAAATCTCCGTTACACCGAGGCTTATCTTTACTCGCCCCCAACTGTTGGCTACCCCCCCCCCCCCCCCCGAACCATGGGTGCTTCTCTGTGGGGGGGGGGTGGGGAGGTGACCCACAGCCATTTTCCAAACCCCCCACAAATTTTTGGGGGCCCCCGGCCCCCCCCCCCCCCATCTGGGGGGGGGGGGGGGTTAGTCGCATTGGCCAAAATTTGGACATTTTTAGGGTAAATTTTACAAAATTTTTCAAAAATTTAAATGTTTGGCTTAACATTGTTTATTATCGCGAGAAATACACGTTTATAGCAGTTTTATGGACTTCTAAACTCAAATATTAACCTTATTGTAGACTCAAAATTACTACTCTGTACATGTCTTTCATGTTTTTTCGGCATTAACAATCGCTTAAAATGCGAGTTTTTGGCATAAAAATTGAAAAATTTTTTTGAGGGAGGTTTTGGGGGGGGGGGGGGTCGTGGGGGGACTAAAAAAGGGGCCCCAAAACTT